>QRDG01002411.1:0-155353 GCA_012064385.1 Puccinellia tenuiflora | reverse complement strand
TGAGAGGTCAGTACTGCTGAACAGCCCTAACTTGGTTATGAAAATTACGAAGAATTTTTTTCCACTTTTGTTTCCGTGTTTGCATCATAGCACCATATGCATATTGCCATTTCAAACTTGCACTTGGAAACCAATGGAAATGGGAAGCCAACCTTCCCCAATCCTCCACCTAAGGTAATGTCAACTTAGCAAAACCCACTCCTCCTTGGATTTCCAAATGTTTAGGAAGTTCCAAGCTGATCTCTGAAATTTTTCTCAACTTCAAATTTTGGTTAATGAGAAAATGGGGTTAAGATTTGTTTTTTGGCTGAAAACTTCAATTCTTGTCTTTGGAACCTAGTTGAACCTCCCCAATGCAAACTAAATTCATGGAGTGCTTCATTATTATGTTGGGAGCCACCATGTTTAATTTCACTATTTTTGGAAATGGTTAATTGCTCCATTTAGAGGCTTTTTTTATCAAAAATAACTAAATCTAAACCCCTTTGAACAAGGTTGGTCAAAACATTTTATTTGGCCTCACCAATTTTTTGTGGTGTTGCTGAGAGTTAATCTCTAGCCTATATGATTTTTCCTAGAATTTCAAAAATGGCCTGGTGCCCTTTTAAATTGCTTTAAACTGCTTCAGGACCAAAGTGCAATTTGTTTTAAAAGTTCCAGGGACCTTTTCGCGAATCTTTTCCCTCTCACCTCTCCACGGTGGCCATGGCGCACTGGCGCCATGCCTCCCTGCTGGCGACACTGCCGATTGCTGCCGTGGCTCTGGAGGCTAAGGAGGCCCCCCACCGGCGACCTCACCTGCTCCCTCAACCACTGCTCCCGTTCCCTCCCTTTTTTTTCGGATCGGGCGACCAAGAGCTAGCTCCTGTGCCGACGCCGACCACCGCCGCTAGCCGCCGTAGCACCACTAGTCGACGCCGTCCCAAGCAAATCGGAGCCGGCAGAACGCGACGCCTCCTCTTCCTCTTCCTTCCGGTGGGAGGAATCGGACCGGGGCCGCCGGAGATCGACGGCCGCTTCATCGACATCCCGCCCCGGCCGCTCCGTTCGTCGGCCTCGAATCCGGCGACTCCGCCCCTCCGCGCCGTCGTCGCCCTCGCGTGCGCACCTAAGGTGAACTTGACGTGCTTGCTAGCCCTTCCCCGCGCCCTCTCCCCTCTCCGCCGCCGTTTCTTGGTCGCCGTCGCCGCCGGTGTCACCGCACGTCCAGTGCCCCGGCCTGGGCGTCGGCCTGAGCCGGCCAGCAGGCCGGCCGGTTCCGAGAGAGGCCCGGCCCTCACCCCGGCCTGGGCCGGCCACGAGGCCGGTCTGTTCGGGCCGTGCCCCGGCCTGGCACCCGGACTGGGCCGGTTCTGAGGCCGGCGGCCTCTGCCACTGTCCCGGTCTGCTACCCGGCCTGGGCCGGTTTACAGGCCGGCCCAACAGTGAAACCTGCGAATTTTGGAAATTTAAATTGGAACTTAAATAATTTATAAATAATTGAAAAATGCCTCAATTTCGACGATTCAAGTTTCAAATGTTCAGTAAAACAAACTCCACCTTTTGGATTCATTGTAATCTTCGTTTGGAATTACTTTCTTTTGTATGTCTAAGAATTCCTAAAATGGGTTATTTAATACCCAAATTGGGAAATTCATAACTTTTTGAATAATTGTCCAAAATTTTGAGTTAAATATCAAAGTGATCAACTTGTCAAATGCTACTCAACCATGCTGATATCATGTCATGATCACAAACTTTTATTTGATGTTATTAGTAATTTGATTAAATGAAGTAAATTCAATTATTTATTAATTGCTGTTTATTCATCGGTGCTCCGAAAATTACAAATAAATTACCGAAATGATCGGAATAACGAAACCTATCCATTCTGTCATGTTCATGCATATTTGAGCCACCTATAATAATTTGATAATTTAAAGAATGTGGCCACTAAGATAAATATGGGGTCGTTCCAAATAATTGCACTACTTATTTGGCTCCCTATTTAATGTTGCTATTAAATTACAATGATACTTTGCATCAATTGGACATGTCATCATGTGTTTGCGCATTGCACCTCGTGATCGTGTGATTTATGTGTGCTTTGTATTTCTTTGGGTATCGATAGATTCCGGAGTCGAGGGTCTCTAACTACCCCGACGAGCAGTACTTCACACCGGGCAGCAAGGCAAGAGATAACCTAACCTTCTTGGCATCTAGCATCCTATGATTTTATCAAATTATTTTATCCACCATAATATTGCATGCGGTTCAAATGTCTCTTTTGGTAAATATTAGAATATCCTATGAATGCATGTTCTTCCCCGAGCCAATCAAATATATCCCTACCTATGAACTTAGGGTTGAGGTGTTGGCCGAGATAAAGATAGAATGTTGTATTCATATGCTTAGCTATGCTTAGCATGCTTAGTAAATGCTTTATGTCCGTTATTAATTCCGTAATTGTTATGATGATGGAATGATTCGGGCATGGTGGATAATGGAGATGCTAATTAAAATGCTAAGATGGCTTGGGTGAGTTGCCATCGGGGATGGTGTTTTGCCTCACTCTAGCCCCTAGGTGCGAGTTCTTTACCTCTTGAACCAAGACTAGCGTGCTGCCATTGGTGGGTGTATGGGGCGCGACCGAATAATTTGTGAGGGGCTTGTCAAGGGTCCTCTAGTATTTCCATTTGCGCGTGTGTGTGAGGGAAAAAGAACGAGAGGATGGTGGTTTAGGACGTGACGGTGGGGCAGGGCGCTGGGAGCGCTGAACCTGTCCTTCCGCCACTGATGGTCCTTGAGTAAGCCTCATGCATTGTAAAGGTCTAACCGCGCCCGCTCGCCGGCCTTCCCCGGAAGAGGGCCAACTAGGTGAGCCGGACGGTACCAATGGGTAAAATAGTACACCCCTGCAGGGTTAATCTTTTCGAAAAGCCGTGTCCACGGTTATGGACAACTTGGGAATAGACGATAAGATCATAGAGAACTTAACCTAATTGATATGGCAGCTAAAGGTTGCATAATCAACGTGTGATAAAGGTTCACTTCCTCGAGGGTGATTCGAGGGGTGCCTTGGTGGAGATGAGAGTGGTTGGTTACAAAGGGTTCGATGAGAACCAATGATGACAAATGTTACTCTCTTACCCCTTTTTAAAAGTATTCTGAGTAGACGAATGCCATGTGTCAATTAATTTCGTTTATGAAACTTAGCTTTATGCAAAAAGAACACATAACAGCTTTAGAGCCTCCGTCAGTCATTGGGCCTATATCGCCCTACTAAACTTGCGAGTACATCGTACTCAGTCTCTCTTTGCTGCCTCTATGATTTTGTATTTCAGAGGAGGACGACACCGAGCAACTAGGTGGGTTCTTCGTTGACGTCGACTACTAGTCTGGGGTTCCCAGGTGGCAGCTTGGGACCGTGGAACAAGCTGGCTTGGGTGATGTTTATTGTAGGCCTCTTAGGCCATATATTTGCTTCTTGTTGTTAGACAACACTACCCGCTTCCGCTTGTGAATTGTTGGATCTGTGATCCTTTTGTTGTGTAATATTTGTATTCTTCTCATATGAGTTGCTATATGTGTCGTAGAGTCATGCTTTGTGCCAGTTCTGTTCCACAAGTCTCGATCTTTGTTTTATACATTGATGGTTGTGCCATACATAGCCTCTCTGTATAATTCCGGGGTCGGGGCGTTACAAGTTGGTATCAGAGCAGGACTGCCTGTAGGAAACCCTTTCTTTTGGTCGATGTCGAGTCTAGTGAAAATTATTTTCAACCTAAAAATGAGTTGTGAAAACCTTCTTAGGATTCTTTTTGCTTCTCATCCAACTCGCTCTACTCTGATTCTTACCTCTATTTGTTTTGCTTGGTGTCGATGTTTAGGTTCTCGGGGTTTGGGTTCTTACCGTCCAGTTAGCCTCGAGTCCGTTATACCGTTTGATATCGCCTCGATGACGTGATGTCACCGTGGTTGCCTAAATCTGTCTTTGGTGTTTATTGCTTCTTAAATATCTATATCTGGGAGCAACCAATGATCTATCTTCTGTCAGAATTGGTTACTAACTTGTCGTTGTTCCAATTCTTCAGAATGGCTCCTACCCGTCGTGGGGAACATAGCAGCCCTGATCCACCACCGCCCCCTCAATGGCGGAGGTTATGATGGCATCGAACAAAACCGTCTGCGCAATGAGCGGTTGCTCGAGCAGCTGGTCCAGCAAGGGGCCAGGAGGAACACGGACTGCACCACTCTCAACCAGTTCTTGCGGTCCCAACCTCCCACTTTCTGAGCTAAGGAGCCGCTTGATGCGGATGATTGGCTTCGGGCTATCGAGCGCAAGTTTGCCGCTCTTCACGTTCCGGCGGCGGAGCATGTCAACTTCGCCACCTACCTTCTGGAAGGAGCCGCCGGCTCCTGGTGGGAGAGCCACGTGGCATGGTTGCCGCGGGCCATGTTGTCACTTGGGAGGAGTTCCGCACCGCCTTCCGTGCGGCGTACATCCCCAAGCCCATCCTCGAGCTCAAGAGGCGGGAGTTCCTGGACCTAACCCAGGGACGCATGGACGTCCAGTCCTATGGACGGGAGTTCAACCACCTCTCCCGTTACGCCCCTCGGGACGTGACGAATGATGAGGACAAGCAATACCTCTTCCGCAAGGGGCTCGCACCTCGTCTCCGATACGAGCTCCTACCCTTCAAGTTCACCTCCTACCAAGAGCTCTACAACCAGGCTCTCACCATGGAGCAAGGTAGGAAGGAGCTAGAGGCTTCTAAGAGGCCAGTTCCACCGACCACCAGAGCTCCTCCTCGAGGGCAAGAAGCGCAAGGTCTTCGTGCCTTTCAGCGCCGTGCCAAAGGCGCCCTTCGCGCCGAAGCCCACCGGGTACCTGCCACCTCCGCCTCGCCCAGCTACTTCGACCTTGGGTGCGGCTGGAGGCGGTTTTCGACCTCGACTACCTGCACCACCGGGGCTCACTTGCTTCGCTTGTGGCCAGCCGGGGCACTACTCCAGGGAGTGTCCCCAGAAGGCACCGGCTCCCTCAGCACCTGCACCAGCACCCTCTACCCCAGCCGCCAAGGCTACCACCGTCAGCCGTGGCCGCCTGAACCACGTCTCGGCTGAAGGCGTTGAGGAGGACCCCGGAGTTCTCATGGGTACGCTTCAAATCAATACATCCAGCTTCAGTAATTTGATTCTGGAGCTTCGCATTCGTTCATATCCATATCATATGCACACAACCATCAAATACCGTTTGTGATGATGGATCCCCCGTTAGTGGTCAAGACCCCGGCTCTAGTTGGCGTACCAATTGGATATCTCCCGATGTTCAAATAGCCGTAGGGTCAGTCCTTTTCCGTTCTCATTGATAGCCCTGAGGTCAGAGGGTATCGATGTTATTCTGGGCATGGATTGGCTAGTGAAATATCAGGCCAACCTGGATTGTGCTGCCAAGACTGTCACAGTGTTCCACCCAAGGTATGGGGAAGTGCGTTATTGGTCCCCAACTCTGCAACTCCTTCCGCGCTACTCCTCTCTCGCCGGAGATCAGTCTTTATTTCCTGGAAGGAATCACCCCGCCTGATATGTCTGAAGTCGCTGTGTGTGTGTGATTTCCCCGATGTCTTTCCGGAGGAATTGCCCGGCATGCCACCCGATCGCAGCGTGGAGTTTGTGATTGAGTTGGTTCCGGGAACCGCCCCAGTTTCCAAGACGCCCTACCGTATGCCAACGGAAGAGCTAGCTGAATTGAAGAAGCAACTTGATGAGCTGCTGGAAAAAGAATTCATCCGACCGAGTAGCTCACCTTGGGGCTGCCCGGTCATCTTTGTCAAGAAGAGGGATACAAATGTTCCTCGACTGGTCGTTGACTACCGCCCTCTTAATGCGGTGACCATCAAGAACAAGTATCCAATTCCTCGAATAACCGACTTGTTCGATCAACTGGCTGGAGCCACGGTTTCTCCAAGATGGATTGAGGTCAGGTACCATCAAATAAAATCCGAAAGGAGGATATTCCGAAGACGGCCTTCACTACCCGCTATGGGTTATATGAGTATACCGTCATGTCTTTGGCCTCACAATGCTCCGGCTACATTCATGAGGCTATGAACTCCATCTTCCACGAGTACCTCGACAAGTTCGTCATCATTACATCGATGACATCCTTGTGTACTCCAAGACCGAAGACGAACATGCTGAGCATCTCGACTTGTTTTGACCAAGCTTCGAGACCACCGTCTATATGCCAAGTTCTCTAAATGTGAGTTTTGGCTGAAGGAGCTCATCTTTCTCGGTCATGTGGTGTCAGCTGCCGGAGTAGCGGTGATACCCGACAAGATTCAGGCAATCCTGGATTGGCCAACTCCCAAATCCGTCAAAGATATCCGAAGCTTCCTTGGATTGGCGGGTTATTACCGTCGATTTATTGAGGGCTTCTCCAAAATAGCAAAGGCATTGACTGAACTCCTCAAGAAAGGCAAACCATTTGTGTGGTCAGACAAGGCTGAAGAGAGTTTCCAAACCCTCAAGGTCAAGCTCACCACCACCCGGTACTTGTCCTTCCCGATACCGCCAAGGACTTTGTCGTCTATTGCGATGCATCTCTCCAAGGCTTGGGATGTGTCTTGATGCAAGAGGGCCATGTGGTCGCTTATGCTTCCCGTCAACTCAAGCCACACGAGCAAAATTATCCAACTCATGATTTGGAGCTTGCCGCCGTGGTACATGCTCTGAAGCAATGGAGGCCCTACCTCTTGGGCAACCGTTGCGAGATCTACTCCGACCATCAAAGTCTGAAATATCTATTCACCCAGCCGGATCTGAACTTGAGGCAGAGGAGATGGCTGGAATTGATAAAGGACTATGATGTGACTCTCAATTATCAGCCCGGCAAGGCAAATGTCGTGGCGGATGCTCTGAGCCGCAAAGCCTATTGCAATACCGTGATGGTTGAAAAGGCGCAACCGGCTCTCCACGAGGAATTTGCTAAATTGAATCTGGAAATTGTTCCTTCGGGTTTTCTAGCTAACCTTGAGATCAAATCCACTCTCGAGGATGATATCAAGGCCGCCCAACAAAATGATCCTGAAATCCTTGAGATCAAAGAGAAGAATGGAAAGGCCAATTGTTTCTTGGTTGATGACAGGTGTGGTCTATTTTGGTGACCGTCTAGTGGTGCCCAAGAGTGGAAAATGAGGGAGTTGATCCTCTGAAGCTCATGAGTCACCCATCTCTATTCACCCGGGTAGCACAAAAATGTACCAAGATCTTCGCCCTCAATTCTGGTGGTCTTGCATGAAGCGCGAGATCGCCGAGTATGTTGCGGAATGCGACGTCTGTCGCCGAGTGAAGGCTGAACATCAAAGGCCAGCTGGTACCCTTCGCCCCATAGCCATTCCTGAGTGGAAGTGGGATGAAGTTGGTATGGATTTCATCACCGGCTTTCCGAGATCACAAAAGGGCAACAATGCTATTTGGGTCATCATCGACCGTTTGTCAAAGGTTGCCCATTTCCTTCCGGTCCGTGATGATATTCGAGCAAGCCAACTTGCCGACTTGTATATGGCCCGGATTGTTCCTTTGCACGGGGTTCCTTTGCGGATCATCTCCGACCGTGGAAGCTTATTTGTCCAAGTTTTGGCAAAGTTTCCAAACGGCTCTTGGAACCCGTCTCAATTTCAGCACCGCCTATCACCTCAAACCGATGGTCAAACTGAAAGTGAATCAAGTTCTTGAGGACATGCTTCGGGCTTGTGTCATCTCTTCGGCAAGAGTTGGGAAAAATACCTCCCTCTCGCCGAGTTCTCCTACAACAATANAGAGAAGGTCCGTGTCATTCGAGAAAATCTCAAGGCTGCTCAATCTCATCAGAAAAGCTATTATGACAAGCATCATCAAGAGGTCCACTATGAAATTGGTGACAAGGCCTATCTTCGAGTCTCTCCTCTCGAGGCGTCCGTCGTTTCGGAATCAAGGGCAAATTAGCACCCCGCTATGTTGGCCCTTTCACCATCCTAGCCAAGCGAGGAGATCACTCATATCAACTTGAGTTGCCCTCAACTTTCCCGGATGTCCATGATGTGTTCCATGTTTCCCAACTCCGTCGTTGCTTCAAGGATCCCATCCGTGGGGTTGATCATGAGGCATTGGACATTCAAGAGGACTTGACCTATCGCGAGCATCCTATCCGCATCTTGGATGAAGCGGAGAGGAAAACCCGCAACAAGTCCATCAAGTTTCTCAAAGTTCAATGGTCTAACCATTCCGAGGAAGAAGCCACATGGGAGCGAGAAACTAGTCTTCGTCAGGAATACCCCGCCTTCTTCACTCAAGCCTAGAATCTCGGGACGAGATTCCTGTAAGGGGGGTAGATTTGTAACAGCCCTAACTTGGTAATGAAAAATACGAAGAATTTTTCCACTTTTTGCATTCATGTTTGCAACATGGCATCCCTTAAATTGCTTCTGTTAACAACCCACCCTTGGAAACATTGTTAAAAGGGAAGCCCAACCTTCCCCAAACTCTAAACTTTGAAAGCAAACTATGGTGCTAACCGTGTTATGACAGGTGACCTTATGGTCCAACACACTTCCTAAGTTCACCTCAAGTGAATAAGAACCAAATGGTTGGTCTCCAATGTGCCCCCTTTTTCCCTATGCCTTTGAATGTGGTTTCTAGCTTTTGTTTACTTGTGAGCCATGCCACCTTGCTCAAAAGTCCAAGAAGTTGTGTAGTGAGTTGTTTATCTTGTGGAGACACTCCAGAATTTTTGCATATTTTTCTGGAATTGTTTTGAGGTCCAAATAGAAAGGGCATTTCTGTTTTGTTTTGGTCCACCGGAACTACCGGTCTCTGGACCGGAAGTACCGGGCCGCCGTCGTCCCTGTGGCGACAGTGGAGCGCACTGTCGCCATGGCCGCCCGCACCTGCTCCCCCCCCCCTCGTGCGAGCTACCTGCTCCTTAGGGTTAAGTGGAACCCCGTGACCCTCACCTGCTCCCCTCTCTCTCCTCAATCCTTTTCCCCACGCGCAGGAGCCCTAGCCCTAACCCTAGCCCCTCCCTGGCCGACGCCGTTCCACTGAAGCCGCCGCCAAGCCGCCGCCGCCTAGAGCCTCCCCGTCCGAATCGAAGCGGTGGAGAAGATCCGCCGGGATCTACTCTACCTCTACGCCGAAGGAATCGGCCGGAGCCGATCGGAATCGCCGCCGTTGCTCGTTCTTCCCCGCCTCCGTCCCGCCGTGCGAGCATGCCATCGTCGCCGACCGACCTCCCCGCGCCTCCCCATCTCCGGATTCGTGCTCCTGGTGAGCTACTCTCCCTCCTGGACGCCGTCGTTCTCCCCCTCTCCCTCTCTAGCACCGCGGCACCGTAACTCCGTTCGCGCCTCCGCCGGCCGCCGTCGTGCCCCCGCTCCGGCGACCAATAGAGGGCGGCGCCGCTACCTCTCAGTTCGCCGTCGTCCCGCGCGTCTAATGCGCTCCTTTACGCACCCTAGGCACCACCCCGTGCCGCGTGCGTGCACGACGTGCGCGTGGTCACCGCGCGCCTCGCCGTTGCCGTGCTCAAATCGTTAACCGGAAGTACCAGCGGGTAGTACCGGTACACCGGAAGTAACAGCGGAAGTAGAGCCGGAAGTTTTCTTCTTCGGTACTGGACCTTTCTGTTTTTAAGCGGAAGTAGCTCCGGAAGTGGCACCGGCAGTATCGCTACACCGGAACTACCGGGCACTTCATCGGAAGTTTTCTTCTTTGGTACTGGATGTTTCGAACCATAAGCGGAAGTAGGACCGGAAGTACCGCTACACCGGTACTACCGGCCCACCTACCGAAAGTTCCGGCAATCTGTGTTAAGTTTGAATGTTTCATAACTTGTTAAACGTTAAGTCAAATCTTGAGAATGATATATCAATTTGATCAGCAATTCAAATTCTATCCAACTATGCTAATGTCACATCATGATCACAAATACTTATTTGATGTTCTTCCTAATTTGATAAAAAGGCTTAAATCCAAATAACCTTTTAAATTGCTATTCAATCATCGGTACTCCGAAAATTACCATTAAGGCACCGAAGTGATCATAAGAACCAAACCTCTTTAATCATGTCATGTTCATGCATATTTGAGCAATTTCTAAATAATGTGACCATTATGAACAATTGGACATTAAGTTAAATATGAGGCATTTTCCAAATAATTTCCCTAATTATTTGGCTCCCCATTTAATTTTGCTTTTAATCTATATAATGATATCTTTGCATCAACTGACATGTCATCATGTGATTGAGCATTGCACCTTGTGTTGTTGTGATTTATGTGTGCTTTGTATTTCTTTTGGGTATCGATAGATTCCGAGTCGAGGGTCTCTCTACTTAACCCCCGACGAGCAGTACTTCCGACCGGGCAGCAAGGCAAGAGATAACCTAACCTTCTTGGCATTCTAGCATCCTATGTTTTTATAAACTTATTTTATCCACCATAATATTGCATGCGGTTCCAATGTCTCTCGGTAACTAGTTAGAATATCCTATGAATGCATGTTCTTCCCTGAGCCAATCACATGTATCCCTACCTATGAAAACCTAGGGTTTGACGTGTTGGCCGAGTAAAGATAGAATTGTTGTATTCATATGCTTAGCCATGCCTAGCCATGCTTAAATAGGTGCTTTAATGTCCCGTTATAAATTCCATAATTGTTTATGTTGATGGAATGATTCGGTAGGGTGGATAATGTGATGCTAAAATTAAAATGCTAAGATGGTTTGGGTGAGTTGCCATCGGGGATGGTGTTTTGCCTCACTCTAGCCCCTAGGTGCGAGTTCTTTACCTCTTGAACCAAGACGAGCGTGCTGCCATTGGTGGGTGTATGGGCGTCTTACTGACCGAATAATTTGTGAGGGGCTTGTCAAGGGTCCTCTAGTTCGAGTTTTCCATTTGTCGTGTGTGTGAGCGGAAAAAGAATCGATGAGGATGGTGGGGTTTAGGATGTGACGGTGGGGCAGGGCGCTGGGAGCGCTGAACCTGTCCTTCCGCCACTGATGGTCCTTGAGTAAGCCTCATGCATTGTAAAGGTCTAACCGCTCCCGCTCGCCGGCCTTCCCCGGAAGAGGGCCAATTAGGTGAGCCGGACGGTACCAATGGGTAAATTAGTACACCCCTGCAGGGTTAATCTTTTCGAAAAGCCGTGTCCACGGTTATGGACAACTTGGGAATAGACGATAAGATCATAGAGAATCTTAACCTAATTGATATGGCAGCTAAAGGTTGCATAATCAACGTGTGACAAAGGTTCATTTCCTCGAGGGTGATTCGAGGGGGTGCCTTGGTGGAGATGAGACTGGTTGGTTACAAAAGGGTTCGATGAGAACCAATGATGACAAATGTTACTCTCTTACCCCTTTTGAAAAGTATTCTGAGTAGACGAATGCCATGTGTCATTTATGTTTCAGTTTATCTAAAACTAGCTTTATGCAAAAGAACTACATAAACAGCTTTGGAGCCTCCGTCAGTCATTGGGCCTATATCGCCCTACTAAACTTGCGAGTACATCGTACTCAATCTCTCTTTGCTGCCTCTATGATTTTGTATTTCAGAGGAGGACGACACCGAGCAGCTAGGTGGGTTCTTCGTTGACGTCGACTACTAGTCTGGGGTTCCCAGGTGGCAGCTTGGGACAGTGGAACAAGCTGGCTTGGGTGATGTTCATTGTAGGCCTCTTAGGCCATATATTTGCTTCTTGTTGTTAGACAACACTACCCGCTTCCGTTGGTTGAATTGTTGGATCTGTGATCCTTTTGCTATGTAATATTTGTATTCTTCTCATTATATGAGTTGCTATATGTTTTGTGTCGTAGAGTCATGCGATGTGCCGGTTTGTTCCACAAGTCTCGATCTTTGATTTATACATGGATGGCTGTGCCAAATACATAGCCTTTCTGTATAATTCCGGGTCGGGGCGCTACAAGGTTTCCTCTGGAGAGGACTCGTCTTCATCAGTATCCTCCACAATGGGAGCCTCTTGAGAGGACTCCTCTTCAACAACATTTTCGGTAGGAGCCTCTAGCGGGGACTCCTCATCATCAACATCATCTTCAACGGGAGCCTCCTAAGAGGACTCCTCGTCATCGTCATCAGTGTCTTCTGCCACAGCAGTTCGTTCTGTGACAGGAGTCTCCTCCTCAACCTCGGCTTCAGCTTCCACCTCAGCTTCAGTTTTGTTCTCAGTGCCAGCTCCAGAGGCCGGCTTCCAGAAGGAGTCGGTGAGCTGCAAGGAAGTCAGAAAAAATGAGTTAGTAAGCGATACAAGCAAGAGCAAGTTAGAAATGGGGTAAAGTTTAATGCTTACATCAGGAGCTGGGTTGGTGGAGCAAAAGGGCTGGAGCCCAAAGTGTGACTGGTCCTTCACAGGCTGCCCAGTCAGCTTCTTGATGAGCCGACCGAGCCCAGGACCATCTGACAGCTGTTCTGTCACCCGGAGGTCATCACCCGCACAGCGAGTATATGAGCAAATAAGCCGAGTCCTAGGACTCAGGGGCTGAATCCTCCAAGTTGTCCAGCAGCGGACTAGGTCCATGTTCTCCAGATTGTGGGATAGGAGGGCCCGAATCCGAGTGATCAAAGACTCGACTCTTGGCCGGGCGGCCTCTGAGCATCTAGCCTTCATAAGGGGAGTCGCCCGGAGGCGATCCTCAGAGAATAGAGGGAGTTTAGGTTCACCTGCAGGGGAGGTATCCTTGCAATAGAAGAAAGTTTTTTGCCAATCTTTGATGCGATTAGGAAATACAGGCTTGGGAAATACGGAATGGAGGCGTCGTTGAAGAGCGACGGTGCCGCATTGAAGGAGAGGCCCCCCAGAAGTTTCGGGCTGGGGGTTGCAATAGAAAAGTTCGAGCCAGAGGTTAAGATCGGGCTTGATTTGGAGATAATCCTCACACAAAGTGACGAAATTGGACAAAGTGAGGATAGAATAGGGAGCCAAGTCATGAATTCGTAGCTGATAAAGCTCAAGGAGTTGGCGGAAGAAGAGGTTACCGGGGGGAGTGAATCCGCGGAACAGGTGTTCTGTGAAGATCACCACCTCATCCTTCGCAGGAGCGGGTACTACCTCATCCCCTGGGGCCCGAGCCTTCACATTGGACGGAATAAGGCCAGTCGACCGGTGCGTCTTCAATTGCTCGGAGGTAATCGTGGATCCACCCCAATTGGTGGAAATCGATCGCTTCGATGAAGATTTGGAGGCGGCGGCAGCCGCGGCGGCGATGTCCACTGTCCTGCTCGACGAGGAAGCCTTGGCCTTGGGTGCAGCCTTTGTGTGCTTGGGTGCCATGGCGAGCGGGCGGTGTGTGCTGAGCGCGGGAAGAGATGAGCGCAAAGAGAAAGGGGAGGTTTGAGCTGAAGGGGCAAGTGAGGGTTTTGGGACCTAACCCTTCGCAATTTATAAAGGGGTAAAAACCCTAGATAGTTACAGAGGTGGTTCACAGTAAACTGTGGATAACGATTCAGTGGGTAAAAGCCAGATAGGAAATGATAATAGAAAAACTAAAGTCACAGAAGTGGAAGGAGCCGGCTTGTCTCAGAATGGCGAGTCCTCTGATAGTGAAAGTCAAGTTATTTAGTCCTTGTTCACAAGAGTCATAACAAACTCGGCCTGCTAGTGCAAAGGCAAGAGTGGTGCTTGAACAAGGGATGAGGATGGACTTATTTTATATGTGTATTATGTTTTATGCAGGAATTCATCTTGGAGCTAGCAGCAGGCGACTCCAGAATTGGTGACTCAGATTGAAGAAGTCGAGCCAGGGAGTCGACCTAAGGAGTCAGAAGAAGCCGCTAAAGCTGCGCCCAAGATAAATTCGGGGGCTACTGATGGGGGGATACTTTATAGGTAGGCCCATGGACCCGGAAAGTAGACCCGCCAAGACCAAGAAGGCCAAAGCCGAGTCACGTATCAAGTCGCATGGGCTGGAGACAAGCCGACCAAGGCCCATGATGGTGAAGGGACTCGTCAGCAAGGAGTCCAAGTACAACCCGAAGCCCTAACTTGGAAGACCAAGACGTAGAGTAGGACTCCGTGTTCTAGTGTGACTCGGCGTAACCTGTAAGTCCAGGGAGCCGGCCGTCTTTATAAGCGGGGTCCTGGATCTTAGATCGAAAAGCCTTGAGAGAGATACCAAGTCGCCGACTCCCCAGAGAGGAGCCGGAACCCTGTAATCGATATTAGATCTAGAGCAATAAAGAGAAGCAGGAAGTAGGTCTTTACCTCTAATCAAGAGGGGCCGAACCTGGGTAAATCTGTGTCCCTTGGCGAGATTAACCTCTCCTACGTACTTCGTGCATCAATGGCCCCAGAACTCACCTTCCCAAAGGAAGGACTTGCCGTGACAACCCCACGACACCTCCCGTGGTGTCTTGAAGCCAGGAGGGAAATGCTCATTGCGGATCGCGGAGATGACGCAGCGCGGCCCGAACTCGTCATCATCGGCGAGTGCTGACTCGGCTCGCCTATTGTTGAGGTGACCACGCAAGTTGGGATCAGAGGCGTTGGAGCGGCGCTGCGCCTGGTTGTCGTTGATGGTGTGCCTCACGTCGTTCAGGTCGTGATGCGGGATCGGCTGAAGCGGGACGGCGTTGCTTGATGCGGCCTGCTCGTCCCGCCCACGGTGTCGTGTGGTGTTGGGCCCACCGTCGCCTTCCTCGGGGTGGCGCCGCGGGGCTGATTCAGCCTTTTCGCTGATGTGCGACCAGGAGTATATCTTCCCACTGTTGGCAGACATGTTTCCTGTAGCTCAAGCGCCTTGTTCACCAGCTTGACGGCGGGTGTCGCACCCGGGATGGCTTGTTATCTTCATTTTATTGAAGAACGAGGCGGCGGCAACCACGCAGTCGACCGGCGTGTTGAAGACCACCACGTTGGGGTCGTCCACCACGGTTGGCGACTTGGTATTAGGTTGCGGGGGTGGCATGTGCCCATGCGGGTCTTCTTGTCGGGTGCTGTTGTGGTGATTCCGCTCCTGCCCGCGTTCCAGATCCGCATCTTCTCGCACGAATGCGTCGTCGAGTATGCGTGTTGGTGCGTCGAACCAGAGGCGCGATTGCTGCTACATCCGGTACTCCGTGACGGCAGATAGAGCTATCTTCTGTGTTTCAACGAGTTGCTCCTGGCGGCGGATTTTCGCCTTCTGTTTCTCCATCGCAGTACGGAGTGCATCGAGCTTCTTTACCTGCTCGACGGTGTTTTCTGGGGTGATTGGGGTAGAGAGAGGGTCGTTGTTGTTGATACCCGCTGTCGTGTTGGTGTTCCCCGCCATGCCGACCATGGACGGGGTTGCCGATCTACTCGACACCGAACCTGCCGAACCCTCAGACACATAATCGAGGACGGGTAGGATAGAGTCGGTGTCAGTGTCGTTGTCATTGCCCGGGCCATGGCGACACTCCGAGTTGGACTCGGGGTCCACGGCCGGGTCGCCGTTGTCGATGGAGTCGGCGGTGTCAATGCAGTCCGGGTCGCAGATGGGAAGCGTTGTGTTGCCGCTGCACGTACGAGCGACCTCCTCAGAAGATCTGCAGAACCCGACGAAGGTGGTGACGGCCATCCCGAAGGGGATGAGCGTGTAGTGTGAGATCGGCCCGCGCGTCGGCACATCGTAAGTGTGGGCGTCAAGTATGTAGCTGATGTCGTTGTGCTCGTGGTAGACGCCGTAGACGACATCCTCCGCTGGCGGGATTACACCCTTCGCAAAGTAAACTCCAGTAGTTGCTGGCCCTACGGTGGGTGCCAACTTTCGAGGGTTTCTCGAGACATATGCCATCTTGTGACTTAGATGCATGGAGCAAGGCGACGTAGGAATCACGAGGGGGCCAACACTCACAAGTTTACCCAGGTTCGGCCCCTCTTGGCGAGGTAAAGACCTACTCCTGCTAGATTGTATTAGATTGATGGGTTGTACAAGGTGTGCCAATGGCGGGTTGCGCAGGAGCGTAGATGGGCTCCGGCGCAGAGTGTCTAGGAGGTGGAAAAAGTGTTCTCCCTTAGGGTTTACCCCTAGCCGCCCTTATATACCGAGTCAGCTAGGTTTTACAAGATGTATCCGGGTCGGTTTGGAGCTTATCCTACGGCTGTCGATGAAGCTAAGTTATTTGGAACACAAGCATCGTCTCCACCACCGTCTTCTATCGAAACCGGGTCTGAGTCGAGTTGGCCCACCGGGTTGCGGGCTTGGCCTTCCCTTGATATGATCCTCCGGGTGGGCTGCTGGCCCACCCGGGTCTCGTGGTCCAACCCGAACATCTGGGCCTACCCGATTTGGTATTCCCCCATCAGTTCCCCTAGTGTGCGGCCAAAGCTGGTCCACCACCTGTGGGCCCACCAAGAAGATGGACAAGGCAAGGAGTCAAGACCGGCAGGTGGGCCACCCCATCTTCCCCGCGGGTACCTGACAAGCGCGACATCGACAACCACGGCTAAAGGACCGGGTGACCTTCCGGGGTCACCTCCAACCCGGCGAACAATGCGGAGGACCCGAGAGCCCGAACGCCCGGCAGGAGGCCAGGCTCGCTGTCGGTTTTCCCCGTCCGTACGGCGAAGAGGATAAGCTTGCCAGCTCCTGCTTGAAGCTCCTAGAAGACTTGGGCGCCAAGATGACGAAGGCGCAGCGCGGGGACATGGACAGTGGGGGTGTCAGCCCCTGTCCACCCTGCTTTCCCAAAGGTGGACGACTGTAACAGCCCAGAATTTGAGCCAAATTTTCACTTTTTGCTTTGCATTGCATCATGGCATACATATTTAAATTGCTAAATTAAATATTGCAAACCATGGAAAACATTAAAAGGAAGCAAAACCCTTCCCAAATTTCCAAACCAAGTGCATTTACTCAAATTGGAAAAACAAAATATTCTTGAGCTTCCATATTTGTCCAGGAAGTTCCAAGAGTACAAAATAATATTTTTGCTTTGTGCTTTTATAAGGCTATAAAAATGATAGTTGGAATTGATCAAAATTACATTATGTAAACACTATGAACAAATGTTATGCAAAACTTTTTATTTTGCAACACCAATTTTTGTGGAGCTTCTACATGTCATGGGGAGGCTACTTGAATTTTTGCAGATTTTATAAAAAGGTTTAAAGGGCTCAATTAAAAATGAGGACTTCAAATAGTTGCAAATCAACTTTGGAATTCGAAACCAAGTTAAAACCTTTCAAAAATTTAAAACAAAAATATGGTGAGCTCCCTTATCTTATTATGAGCCTCCCTGAATAATTTCATAATTTTGGAGGATGTTTTGGTCCCTCAATTAAATTGCCAAAGCTTCGGGTTTTAAAAAGAAAATAAAAGCAGAAAAGAAGAAGAGAGGCAGGGGGTTTCTGGAAATGTCCCCATCTTCTTCCCCTGTAGCGACCGTGCGGGTCGGCCGCGCCATGCCGCCGTGGCCACCTCTGCTGCTCCCTCGCCGCCCCCCCCCCCCCCTGCGTGGATAAGTCGTGCACGCCGGCGTCCCCTGCTCTCTCCTCTCTCCCCTTCTCTCTGCTCCCCACGAACCCGAACCCTAACCCTAATCGTTGCCGAGCTCCTGCCGCTGCCATGCCCCGAATCGCCGCCATCCTGTGCTGCGTCGAGCTCGCCGGAGGTGTCCCTCCGGACTGCCTCGTCCTTCTCTTCCTCCTGGTGCAAACATCCCGTGCTGGGAGGCCCGAAGTCGCCGCCGTCGTCCCGGTCTTCTCCGACTCGGCCGCCGCCGTCCGAGCACCGTCTCGCCGCCGTCCGGCCTTCCCCGTCCTCGCCATCCACACCAACACCTCTGGGGTGAGCTCCTCGACCGGATGGTCCTCTTCTCCCCCTCCCCCGCGTTCTGTGCCGTCGTCCCGCCGTGCTCTGCCGTCTGCCTCCGCTCCGGTGGTCACCGGGGCTCGTTCCGGTGACCATTTGGTCCAATCCGCCGCCCCCCTTGCTCCTCTTGGCCTCCTCTAGCTATTAGTGCACTTTCCCGCGACCAATTTCGATCAGAGGCGACGAATTCGTGATCGACATGCCGCAGCCTCCCCTGTGACGTGTGATGACGTCAGCAGTTCATCTGTTTTATTTTTCCAAATTTTAACAGAGAGTTTGTATTTGCAATATTTTTTAATTGGTGAATCAGAAAAATTCAAATAAGGTATCCACATGTTTAGAATTTCACAACCTATTCAAATATGTAATTCATCCATGCTAATGAAATTTAAAAACATGAATTTAAATGTGAAATACAAAATCATCTGTGAGTTATTCAAAATTTGGAAATTCATATCTAGAGTTTTACAAATCAGAAAAATGCAAATAATATGTTAAAATGATCAGCTAAATAAACTCTACATGTTAGTGCCTTTAGTTAAATTAATTGGTTAAACTAAATTGCCTGTTTTGATTAAATATAAAAAGGGCAGATTTAAATTAATATTTGGAAAATTCATAACAATTTAAAATTTGCTCCAAAAATTACAATTAAGGTACCAAATTGTTCAGAGAATTAACATCTAATTGTTAGTTCTATTTTCCATGTAATAATAAATCTTTTAAATTGTTGTTTATTTAAAATTACTAAAATGGCAGATTATATGTGGAAATTGGAAATTGCATAACTTGAGTTCTACTTATCCAAAAATTGTGTTTAATAGCTCAAAATGTTTAGTGAACAATGAACTACAACTTTATTTCATTTGAGAGAATTTTAGAATTAACTTTGGTGCTGTTTATTAAAATTAAGGAAAATGGCAGATTTAAATCAATAATTAGAAATATCATAACTCGATAAATATTGATCCAAAAATTGCAAATGATATACCAAAATGATCAGCAAAGCATTTGCTATCTATCTATGTTAAGTTCACAGCAAGAGTAACCAATTTTTTCTTTGATGTTAATTTCGAATTGGTTAAAATGATCTAAATTGCATAACCGTTGAAATCACCATTTCTTCATCGTTAATCGGAAAATGTAAACGAGGTACCAAAATTATCAGTAGGACAATACCTATCTAATAAAGTCATTTTCATGCATTTAGGACCCATATTTCAGTAATGGACATTTTGGATAATAACGCAATTCACTAACTTAAATATGGAGTTTTGACCCGTTAATTTCAATATTTATTTTAGGGGTTCCATTTAACTTGTGGGACATGCCCAATATGATTTCAGTGCATAATTTAAACATCTCATCATGATTGTGCATTGCACCTTTGTATTCATGTTATTTATTTCACTTCCTGTATTGTTTGTGTATCGGTAGATTCAGGAGTCGAGGTTCCACCACAATACCTCGACGATCAGCGCGACCAGCACTATCAGCAAGGCAAGAGATAACCTAACCTTCTTGGCATCTAGCATCCTACTGTTTTATAAACTTATTTTATCCACCAGAATATTGCATTCGATTCTATGTCAATTCTTGGTCAATACTAGAGTATCCTACAAATGCATGTCTTCCCCGAACCATCACATGCTTCCCCTCCTATGAACCATAGGTTTGATGTGTTGTCCGGAGACAAAGATATAATGGTTATTTATATGCTTAGCTATGCTTAGCCATGCTTATTCGAATGCTAGTTATGTCCGTTGTTTAATTCCATAATTGTTGATGTTGATGGAATGTTTCGGACATGATGGATACGTGTGGTGCTTAATTAAAATGCTAAGAAGGTTTGGATGAGTTGCCATCGAGGATGGTGTTTTGTCTCATTCTTGCCGCCTAGGTGCGAGTTCATTACCTCTTGAACCAAGACTAGCATGCTACCATCGGTGGGGTATGGGCTCCTTACTAACTGAATAACTTGTGCGGCCGTATCCAAGGATCCTCTAGATTTGCGCTTTCCATTTGCGTGTGAGTTGCAGGTGGATGATGGCGCGATGAAGAGGGTGTGTGTGATGTTAGGGTGTGGCGATGGGGGCAGGGGCTGAAATAGGCTGGGTAAACTTGTCCTGTCGCCACAGATGATTCTCGGATAGTCTCACGCGAGGTAAAGGTTTAACCGCGCCCACTTGCCAGCTTTCCCCGAAAGAGAGCTAACTAGGCGAGCCAGACGGTACCAATGGGTAAATTAGTACACCCTTGCAGGGTTTAATCTTCTCGAAAAGCCGTGTCCGCGGTTATGGACGACTTGGGAACGGACGATAAGACCATAGAGAACCTTAACATAATTGATATGGCATCTAAAGGTTGCATAATCAACGTGTGATAAAGGTTCATTTCCTCGAGGGTGATTCGAGGGAGTGCCTTGGTGGAGATGAGATGTTTCTGGCTACAAATGGTTCGTTGAGAACCACAGATGAAAGTTACTCTCTTACCCCTTTTCGGAAAACATTCTGAGTAGACGATGCAATGGGTCCTTATGTCTTTTAAAAAGGAAAACTAGCTTTATGCAAAACCAGCTACATTATACAGCATTATAGCCTCCGTCAGCATCGGGCCTATATCGCCCTACTAATTCTTGCGAGTACGTCGTACTCAGCCTTGCTTTGTTGATTATTATTTTGTTTCAAAGGAGGACGTCACCGAACTGGAAGGTGGGTTCTTTATTGACATCGACGATTAGTCTGGGGTTCCCAGGTGGCAGCTTGGGATGTCTCGGAACAGGCTGGCTGGGATATGTTATTTGTAGGCCTCTTAGACCGTAATTTGGATCTTGTTGTTAGACAACTATATTTGCTTCCGCATGATGTAATGATTGGTCTGTGACCTCTGATTGTGATATTTTGCTATCTTTCTCATATATGAGTTGAACTATGATCTCTTGAGTCGTAGAGTCTGTGATGTGCCAGTTGTTCCGCAGTCTTGGTCTCTTTACTATACGTGAAAGCGATGTCTGAGCTTATGGCATGATCGAGGTGTTGTGTGCCGATCATCCATTCCGAGCACACCTGCCAATGAGTTTTGGCCTGGGATTGGTAAACCCAGTAACCCTCGATTGTGTAGCATGACCGGTTACACAATGTTTCATTGTATAGTTCTGGGATCGGGGCGCTACAACAACCGCACCAAACCCCCCTGAGAAATACTTGGACGAGAGGAGGCCACGTCGCCTCCTAAAGGCCGCTGGGGGGTTTTCCCGCCTAAAACCCCGCACGCTCCTCGCATGCCCCTGTGGGATCCGCTTAGCCTATAAAAGGAGGACGAAGGAATTGGAGGGGGAGGGACAAAGAAAAGGAGGGAGACAAGCGAAGACTAGCTAGGGCCAAGAGGATACAGTGAGAGGTGATCTCCTCCGGGTAGGATTTGCTCGTCGTCTACCTCTAGCCACCCCCTTCCGGGTTCGCACCCGTGACCATCTTTTTAAGCCACACCATGATGATCCACTCAATCCAGACATGCATGAGTAGCGCTTTTAGCCTCCGGGCGGCCTGAACCTAGGTAAACTCTCTATGTCCCTAAGTTGCTTGCTTGTACATTGATCGGAGAGCTTGGCGAGGTACTCCCGGGGAAGGTGTCTTCCAGCCTCCTTCGCGCCCCGTGCCAAACCTAAAAAGGGGGTATCCTTTACTCCCGGTGTCCGTGATCTGAGACATGGCTGGGAAGAAGAGGTTTGGTAAAGATGGAGCCTTAACGCCGTTGAAGCGCGACGGCTCCACATTGAAGCAGAGGGCCGCCGGAGTACTCAGCCTGGGATTGTAGTAGAAAAGCTCAAGCCAGAGGTCTAACTCCGGCTTGATTTGGAGGTAATCCTTAGAGAGAGTAACGAAATTGGAAAGATTCAAGATGGAATTGGGTGCTAGGTCGTGGATTCGGAGCTTGTAGAAGTTAAGGACCTGGCGAAAGAAAAGGTTACCAGGGGGAGTGAAGCTCGGCAGAGATGCTCACCAAAGATGACGACCTCCCCGGCAGCTGGTGACAGCTCGACCTCCTCGCCGGCGGCGCGCCAATAGATGTTGGAGGGAATGAGTCCGGTCAACTGATATTCCTTAAGTGTTTCCTGGGACAGAATAGATCTGCCCCAGTTGGCGGAGAATAGATCTGCCCCAGTTGGTGGAGATAGTTCGCCGTGAACTCATATGTTAATTCTAGTGTTCCATTGTCTACCACTTTATTAAAGAGAGAGTGCATTTGTGAAACCGTGAACCCCGGTCCATTTTTATCATAAGAAACACATTTCCAACAACTTATAAGCAGTTTCCATTTTCTGCCATTTAAAAATCCGAAAATACAAAAATACTTTTATATCTTGCATTCACAATACAAAACCCAAAAATATCATCCATCATTGTTCCCACCATCCTTGCATATTTATTTATCATCATTACATATTTATTTCTTGTTTTGCATTTGTTTTATTTTGATATCATTCTCTCACCTTGTGCTTGACAACTACTTGATGAGGTTGAGGACACAAAACAATTTACTTTGCTTGTAGGTTTTCAAGAGAAGGATATGAAGATAAATCTTTCACTACTGATTCCCCGAGATTTCGATATTAAAACCTCGAGTCACCCCTCGTGGGAAAAACTGTCTTTCCTATACTATACACTCTGCACTTGGAGTCTCAACCTAACCCATATTCTTTTGACACAGGTAACTACGTCAAGGGCCATCAAGACAATTTTCTGGCGCCGTTGCCGGGGAATCATTGCTGTAAAGATTTGTCCAAGGAGTATCTCACAACAAAGTCAACTTCATCACCAACTTGTGCTAACACCTAAGCTTGGGGAGGTTTCACCTAAGTGAGCATCATCTTACCCATCTTTACCTTCAAATCATTTTATTTTGTTTTGTTTTTGTCTTGCATATCATCTTTATATTTCGGTTTGCATATTTTATTTTTAGTTTTGCATTTTGTGTTGCATTTGTTATTTCAGTTTGCATTGTTTAGTGTCATTTTACTTTCAGTTTTGCATTTAAAAATTAAAAAACACATAAAAACATGCAAAAATGGGAGACAGAACTAAGTTGTGTGACTACACAAACACTCCAAATGATCAATTTATTGCTAGGCCCATTGCCACACCTGAGATAACAGCTGATAGTTATGAAGTAAGTCCAAGTTTGTTGAACTTGATAACTAGGGAACAATTTGGTGGTAGTGCTATGGAGGATGCCTCTATGCATCTTCATGATTTTGTTGAAATATGTGACATGCAAAAATTTAAAAATGTGGAAAGTGATATTCTAAAACTGAAATTATTTCCTTTCTCACTTAGAGGAAAAGCTAAAGAATGGTTGCATTCACTACCTACTGATAGCATTAATTCTTGGAGTGATCTAAAAGAAGCTTTCATTAAGAAATATTATCCTGCTGTTAAAATTTTGCAAAATAGAAACAATATGCTTTCTTTTAGGCAAAATGAAAATGAACATGTTGCTATGGCTTGGGATAGGATAAAACTTATGCTTAGAACTTTTCCTTCACATGGGGTTAATGAATGGACCATATTACACTCTTTTATAATGGTCTAAATTACATGTCTAGAAATATTCTTGATTCAGCTGCTGGAGGGGCTTTTATGGGAAAAACTATAGTAGAAGCTAAGAACATCTTAGAAAGTATTTTGCAAAACTATAGTCAATGGAATACTGAAAGAGCACCTAATCCATCTAAGAGAGTAAACTCCATAGAAGAAACAAATGATTTGTCATCTAAAATGGACATTATTCTTGCTTTCATTAATAAACAAAATATTGAAAATGTCCCTTTGTAAGAACTAGTTGGTAATAATCCTGAAAATGTTGATGTTAACTTCATTAGAAAATATGGTAATAATGGGTATGGTAACAACAATTATAATCTCTATAATAAACCCCCATATGTGCCAAACAAATATACCACTAGTAGCAATGTTTCTAGTGACTTGGAAAACACCATTAGGTCATTTATATCTACTCAAAAGGAGCTTAATAAGGAATTTATATCTAAGTTTGAAAAACAAGACTCTTTGTTTGAAAGGGTAGATCATCTCACTAAGGAAGTTTCCTCATTGTAGAACACCACTACAGCTCAAAAATATGAGGAAACAATTAAATATTGCCAAGAGGTTATAAATAAATCTTGGGAACACATTCATGAGCAAGAGAGAGTTGCTAAGGAAACTATTATGGTAATGAAAGAATGAAAAGTTGAGGAAGTTAAAATTCTTAGTGAAGTCAAGGAACCGCTACTTGACTTAGATAATTGTAGCTTGCATGAATTAATATCTATCTTACAAAAAGTTGCAAGTGATCCTTCCATTAATGCCAACCAAGCAGGTTTTGGTTCTTATATTGCTAACCATGTTTTAAAAGAAAAGATTGCTAGGTATAACCAAGAAGCTATGACACCACCTAAGCTTGGGGATGTATGGATTCCCAAAATACTAGTAACCATTGGAAAAGAGACACACCATGCTATAATAGATCTAGGATCTAGTGTCTCTGTTTTATCTAAAGAATTATATGAAGTTCTTGAATTAAAGAATCTTGAAAAATGCTCTATTGAACTTGCACTTGCTGATAATTCCATTAAATATGCGTTAGGAAAATTAAGTGATGTTATGGTAGAGTTGCATATGACATTTGTACCTATTGATTTTCTAATCATGGATATGGGGAATAAAACCTCTAGTCCAATTATTCTTGGAAGACCTTTTCTTCGTACCACAGGTGCTATCATTGATTCAAAAGAAGGGAATGTGAAGTTTCAGTTTCCGCACAAGAAGTGCATGGAACACTTCCCAAGGAAGAGGGACACACCAAAGTTCAAGTTCCCTCATGAGCTTCGTCCATCATAAGTATCAAGTAAGAAGCCTAGCTATATGGCTATAAAGAAAGCGCTTTACGGGAGGCAACCCGGTTGTTTTTATTTTTTATTTTCTTTATGTCCTCTTGCTGTAACAAGAGACTTAGTTTTTAGTTTAGTTTCTGGAATTTTAATAAAGTGCCAAGTTTTACTATTTTGGTATGAAAAAGTTGCTATTTGCATTCGGAGATTTTATTCCAGCACGAATCTGTGCATGGTTTGATTTTTCATTCCTATTCTGTAACTCCTAATGAGCTGATATGTTTACTGTAACTTCAAATTTTCAGCCTCTGTATGCATGAATATTTTCATAATTTTTCGACATTCTTAAGCTGGGTAGAAAAATGCGTTTCACAGCTGCTGTTTTCTATACAGATTCTGTCCCGTTTTGTTTGATGCATTCTTTGAACTTTTTACATGAATATTTTTAATCCAATTGAGTTTATAAGTAGGCATACAACATTATACACTCTCTGGAAATTAATATGAATTTTTGTCTAAGGATTCTATGCAGCAAGTAATTCATTTGTCTATCACTACTAATGTCACCCCACAGAAAAGAAATGGGAGAAACAGTGTTTTGAAGTTTTTTCACAGGGACTAGAGGAGATGCACCAAGAGCTATCCAAGGATGGTGAAGATCATAATCTTGGGGATGTGAAGACAACCCCACTAGACCAACACACTCTCGGTTTGCACATGTCTAACTTCTGTTTTTCGATCAATGCACTTTATCACATAAACTTGGAGCATCTTTTATTTGCTTTTTATTTTGGTTTGATTTTTGTTTTGAGACCACCACTATCATTTCTATATGAGAGAGCTACTGTAAGTTTGGGTTGAATTAAGTTGGATGCTATAATAAGATTGGGAAAGGGATGTTTGAGTTGATTTAAAAAGGATACATATAGTTGCATGATTCATATGCTTTTTAATGAGTGTTAATTTGCAAGTGTTTTATCAAGAGCTATCTCTTATTCATGTTTTGATGCTGAATGTTACTTTACTTTGTTTAACATGGATTGGTTAGTTCTATGGACACTTGTGCATGCATTTAGATGGTCAACTTTCTCCCTTTTGCTAGCCCAAAAATTCCAACAAGTAAAAACTTGTTTTCCAACACCTTCAACCAAAGTTTTTCCAGTGAGTCCACCATATCTACCTATTAGCTTTATGCTATTCTGAGTATGTTTATCATGTTACTTTGTGTTATCTATACCTCTGAATTAAAATGCTTATGTTATGGGAAAAGTTGGTTAAATAGCTCTCACACCTTACTATTGCATTTAATAAACATGAACCATTGTGATTAAAATTATGAAGTTGTGAATTTGACAAGAGTCTTGGTTGCTAGTTAGCCTAAATGTGCTGTCACATGGCAAGCTTTCAACATTGCACTAAATTATATCTAGTTGATATCATGTACTTTTATTTATGGATGCTTATCATGGTGCCAAATAAATGTGGAAATTTAGTAGGTTTAAGTAGTTGTATAAATGGCTAGAGAGATACCTGGGCCGCCAATCTAAGCCATGCTGTCATGGTGGAAATTTACTTACATGCTATGTGAACCTTCAGGGATACACCTCATAATAAAAAGCTATACCAATAGTAAATAAAAAGGGTGTTGAGATTGTTCCTTATGTTTGTTTGTCTTGTCATTTTGACATGGGCTTATTCCATGTCCTGGGACAAGAGGTACCCCAGTTGACCCTCTTGATGACGCTATTTTTACAATGCTTTTACTTGAACTTGCTTTGTTTCCCAAGTTGAGTAACACCATGGTGTAGGTACTCATATTCAAGGGGCATGAGACTTTCAACCATTTCTTTGTCAAGCACAATACTCATATTTGCTTTCACTTTAAACTTTAACCATTCAAGATGTTATGATAAGGGGTAATGAGAGCTTGACACCAATACCACATTGCAAACATTAACTTAAGTAGAAGTATTTGGAAGTTAAATGAGACTTGTTCATGTTTTTACCTCTACTCATTTATATATCTTTCCAAAGTGTCCACTTTTATATTCAGTTTTATAAGAGTACTCTATGACCATTATAGGATATTTTTACTTTTTATTATGCATACATTTGGTTCATAGTACTTTCTTCTATGTTACACTTTGTGAATTATCATTGAACATCCTTGCATTGAATATTTGATATCACTTTATACTCTATCTTGCATATTGCTACTCCTTTGAAGAATGAATCATTTGACTTTGACTTTATGTAGAAATAATAATCATCTTTGATATTCATTGATAGTCTTAAAATACAAAGTCCACGTTGGTTTTATCACCTTTATACTCGAGGACGAGTATAGGTTAAGCTTGGGGATGTTGATGCATGTAAAATGCATACATGAGCTTTGCATTATATCACTTATATTTCAATCATATAAGGGTTATATCATTGTTTTATAATGATTTTGGGAAGATTTCACAGTTTTCCTATTTTTCTGGAATTAACCCTGCACTGGCAGAAAACCCTATTTTCTATATTTTGATGTTTCAGGGACCCAAACGATGTCCAAATGACCTAAAAATTTACGAGCATCAGTTTTTGGAAGGAACAAAGCGTAGGGGCGAAGGATGCAAAAAAGTGGAAGCCCGAAGGCCAAAAGAGGGGGGGCCCATGCGGCCAGATTCCTTGGCCGTGTGGGGCCCACCAACTTGGCCCTCGTGGCTCCGTTGCCGTCGATCTTTCTTCTAGAAGCTTCGTCTTGACCTAAAACCGACTATAAAAATAGTCCCCCGACGTTTTCCAGAGGGGAGCGCCGTCGAAACACAGAAACACCGAAACAGAGACCTGGAGCTGCAGATTGGAGGGGGAAAACTCCGACGGGGCGCTGCCGGTGTGGTCTCCATCTCCCCCAACGACATCTCCACCGTCTCCATGATGAAGAGGGGAGTAGTCCACCCCTGGACTATGGGTTTGTGGAAGTAACTTATGTATCTCTCCTCTCTTTGAGCTTCACTAATTAGCACTGTATGAGCTGCCAAACATGATTACGGTCATCTATGTAATTCCTTTGTGGTGGATCTCTTTATGAGTTAATATATGTTTGAGATTGCAATTGTTTTGTTTCAGTTATGAAAGTTGATGCATATTATGTACCCCGTTCTTGTCTACTTGTTTTGATCAAGCATGTTTATGAGAGCTTATGTGGGGGAACGTGTGCATTAGTTGGAATAATGAGGGGGTGGCTAGTGCGGTGAAAGTGAGAGAAGTTCCGCGATCCACTTGGGTATTTTTACCTTACTGTGTTGCCTCACTAGGGATAAAGAAAAATACCATGCTACCGGAGGTGTGGGTGTGACCATTGCCACTTCTCCATGACTAGATCTAGCATGTTCTTATTTTAACTTCATGTCATAAGACTTAAAGCTATGCTCTGATTTATCTTAATTACCGAGGTGCTAAGATTTAATTCACATCTTGGTGGAGTGTAAGAAAGATTAATAACCAAAAGATCTCTATGTTAGGACGTGATTCCCATATAATTAGTAACTTGTCATGAAACCTTTTTGTTGCAATCTCATATGTTAATTCTAGTGTTCCATTGTCTACCACTTTATTAAAGAGAGAGTGCATTTGTGAAACCATGAACCCCGGTCCATTTTTAATCATAAGAAACACCTTTCCAACAACTTATAAGCATTCACAATACAAAACCCAAAAATATCATCCATCATTGTTCCCACCATCCTTGCATATTTATTTATCATCATTGCATATTTATTTCTTGTTTTGCATTTGTTTTATTTTGATATCATTCTCACACCTTGTGCTTGACAACCACTTGGTGAGGTTGAGGACACAAAACAATTTACTTTGTTTGTAGGTTTTCAAGAGAAGGATAAGAAGATAAATCTTTCACTACTGATTCCCCGAGAGTTTGATATTAAACCCTCGAGTCACCCCTCGTGGGGAAAATTGTCTTTCCTATACTATACACTCTGCACTTGGAGTCTCAACCTAACCCATATTCTTTTGACGTAGGTAACTACGTCAAGGGCCATCACTCCCTAAGTTCAATAAACCTTGGATTACCCAATTAAGGGGAATTTGCTGCTATCCTACAAACCTCTGCTCTTGGAGGCCCAACAAGTCTACAAGAATCTAAGCGTATAGTAGACATCACTACCCGCTCCGACCACTCACAAGGGAAAGGGTAAATCCGGTGACAGCTAAATTTCCGATGGCTAACAAAAGGAGTGATTGAATCATTCCCACCTTTGTGATGACCTTATGTTGACTATGTGATGAATTTATAATGACTGTGTGATGAATTTGTGTAAAACCATATGTGCGTGTATTCGCATGTTAGTGAGGGTTTGGTATTGGTTACAAGAGTGGGAAAATGCGGGTTGTCGGGGTCCTGTCCACGAATATTTTAGGACATATGCGTGAATATATAGGATGTCAAATTAGCCTGGTCCAGTTGGAGTTGCTCTTATAGACGGTGCATGCTAAGACTATTGGGACTGTAGTGAGTGGGTTGTTAGGCAATGAAGTATATTTTTATGGTTTTTATCATTTATGTCGTTAGTTGTATCTCACTACTCATTTTTTCCACTAGGAGTTTCAATTTCTCAAAAATGCCATCGTTTTGTTAGGCGCATGCTCAAATATGTCACTAGAAAACGTTACCGTCAGGTCAAATCCCGTTGACCATGTTATATGACCAGAATACCACTAGACCCACATTGTTGTCACTATAATACATGCTTTCGTTGCGTCCCCTTTAAACAGTTATTTCAGCAGACACAAAGGCCCCACATATTTGCACGTAAGCGGGGCGTCGGACACCGCGACACGGTTGTTTGTGACAATGGTTGTGGTCATCAGCACCGATCATATTGCCGACAGTGACCACCGAGGATCCGCTGACCAGAGGAACGCCGTACCACCACTGATCGAATTACATGCCGGTTGGACCGGTGGGGCTCGTCCATGCCACAAGAATCTTAACACCCGATACGGTGAACTCGGTCTTGTGAAGTGTGTGATAGAGAGATGACATGTGGGTCTATGGGTACTTTTTGAAAGATTACGTGCAGGGGATTAAAAATTTCGCCTTACTCATAGCATGGCAAGATCTACCTATGAAGGTACAAGCATCTTAAAGGATAGATATTCATACCAATGGAATAGAGCGAAAAGATGTGTCAGTGAAGATGTCGGTACAACCTTCTACTTCCTATAGATATTCAATAATGTTTTATTGTTCCATGCTTGTTTTATATCAATGTCACATGTTTTTACTATCTTATTATATCATTTTTTAGGAATTTTGTTGGACTAATCTATTGACAAGATGACTAGTGGCAGTTCCCTGTTTCTGTCATGTTTTTGTTGCAGAAAGTTACTTCTGGAAATATTGTCGGAATTGGACAAAAATTTATGGCGATTTTTAATTGAAGAAATAAAGACCGGAGACAGAAGGGCAACCTTAGGGGACCCACACAGGCCAGGGGCGACCCCTGGCCGCGGCCCCCCTTGGACCCGCGACTGGGACCCGCCCCTGCCCTGTGGGGCACCCCTCGGTGATACGTCTCAGACGTATCTATAATTTTTTTATGTTCCATCCTTGATTATATATCAGTGCGACATGTTTTTATAATGTTTTTATATCATTTTGGCATAATTTATGGAACTAACCTATTAAGAAGATGCCTAGTGCCAGTTCCTATTTTCTGTTGTCATTTTATTTCAGAAAAGTTGTTCGGGGAAGTTTCTCGGAATCAACTGAAAATTTACAAGACATATTTTTACGAAGAAAAAAAATGGAGCCAGGAGGGCGCCTACAGGGAGGACCCACAGGGGCCAGACGCCCCCCAAGCGCGGCCCACCCCTTGGTCACGTGTGGGCCCCTTGCGCAGAGTGCGACTGACAGAAACGCTCATGCCAATGAATGTGATGTTCATGTCATCCAATGAATGTGTTGTTCATGTCATCCTCATGCCAATGAGCAGGGGCTTAGATCTTGTGAGCTGCCTATCATGATTAAGATCATATTATCTGTAACTGATACATGATGTGTTTGCCTGGATCCGATGAATTGTGGAAATCATTACTCTTGTTCATCTCTATGTTATATTTTATTTATGATCTTGCATGCTCTCTGATGCTAGCGGGTGCTTTGGCCAAGTAATTATTAGTGTTGTATGAGAGATTATTTATGCTATATAGTGGGTTCATGCCTTCTTGCGCAGAGTGCAACTGACAGAAACGCTCATGCCAATGAATGTGATATTGCCACTAGGGAGAAAACAACGGTGTTATTTCCTTGTGTTATTTACATTGCTTAAATTATGCACAATGCTTATTGCAATGATCTGTTGCTTGCAACTTAATACTTCTAGGAGACATGCTGGATAGCGATCTCGGGGGTGGATTATTAGTCATAGATGTAGTTGGATAACGGTCTATGTATTTTGACATAATGCCCATATTAGATGAAACGGTGAACTATATTGTTTTATGATAGCATTGTTAGAGCATCTCCACTCGCGCCCCCCTATAGCCTATGGGGCGCCCCGAGCGAAAAACGGCGCCCAGTCGCGCGCCCCATAGGCTGATCTCGTCCGGGGCGGCCCGTTATTTCGTCCGGCGCTACCAGCCCAACCCCGCGCGCCGGGGCTTGTTGTGGTAGCACCAGATGAAACGACGTGCGCTGCCACGTCGCATACAGACAAGCGGTCCAGTCCCGTTAGTGGGAGAGGCGAATCGAACATACTTTCCCCCGCCGCGCACGTAGTTCATTCGCCCGCCTCCCACCGCCGCCACCTGGGTCACCACTCCCACCTCCGCCTCCCCCTTCGGTGAATCTTGCCGGACTCGGAAAACCGCTTTCAAGCCGAACCTCCTCCGTCCGGCTCTGGGTCCCTCGCCGCGCCTGGGAAATTCTTCGGCGAACTCACGCGCCCACCTGCACCGAAGGTGTTCGACGGTTTGAGTGGTAGGTGTCGTTTTCCTTTTTTTTCTGCCGCCAGCCGTCGATGTTTAGTTTATCGATATGGTTTCATTTCTGATAGATGGACAGCGAAGATGAGATGGCGATGCACCTGATCATGCAAGAATAAGATGATATAGATGCGGAGGAAGAAGAGAGCATAGCAATTCTCGCTTGTCTTGCGAAGATGCAAATTGAAGAGGACACCAATGCCAACCCCAAACAAGGAGGTTCAATGTTTGGGAGGAGGAAGAGCAAGATGAGGATGATAGTGGAGGGTCATTGCATGCTATATAGCGATTATTTTGCCGAAGATCCAAGATTTGATGAAAAGGACTTTCGTCGGAGATTTCTGATGAGCAGAAATCTGTTCATGAGATTGGTGTAAGGTGTGCGAGAGCATGACCCTTGGTTCAACCTGAAGAAGGACGCTGTGGGAATGGTTGGCTTCTCTTCAATTCAGAAGTGTACCGCTTTGCGTATGGAGTTCTTGCAGATAATCAAGACGACTATCTACGCATGTCGGAGTCTACAGCTCTCAAAGCAATGTACAAATTCGCCAGAGCGGTGGTGGCTATGTTTGGCTCTCACTATTTGCGGGGACCAAACGAACAAGAAACATTGCGCATCTTGAGAACGAACAAACCAAGAGGATGGCCTGGAATGCTTGGAAGCATCGATTGCATGCATTGGAACTGGAAGAACTGTCCGTATTCTTGGCAAGGAAAGTTCAAAGGTGGCCACAAAAGACATTGCAGTGTGATCCTTGAAACTGTGGCTGATTACGAGACGTGGATTTGGCACGCTTTCTTTGGCATGGAAGGATCTCACAATGATATCAATGTGTTGCAGCGCTCTCTGGTGTTTGCGAGGCTTGTTGAAGGTCAAGTTCCTATGCTGAACTATGAGATCAACGACTATACCTACACCAAAGGGTACTACCTAGCCGATGGCATCTATGCAAAGTCGTCTACATTTGTTAAGACAATCTCTGCGCCGCTCGGCAACAAGAAATCTTGGTTTGCCTCAGTGCGAGAGAGTACAAGAAAGGATGTCGAGCGTGCATTTGGAATTCTCTAGCAGCAATTTGCTATTGCGTGGTACCATGCTCTCACTTGGTCAAACGACGAGATGGCGGAGATCATGAATGCATGTGTCATCATGCACAACATGATCATTGAGGATGAGTGTGAAGATCCGGTGGATGATGTGGATGAGCATGGAAATAGGATCTATTATAATCGGGGTGATCTCGTTGAAGAAATTGGACACAATGTGGCAGCGGATTGGAGTGATTTCATCGCCATGCATATGGAGATTCGAGATAAAGATGCCCACAATCAACTACAAAATGATCTAGTGGAGCATTTGTGGGAGCGCAAAGGAATGGCCGCAGAATAGTTGAACTTTAATTTATTTTAAATATATGAATAATTTTTATTTTATTTCCATTCATGAAACTAGAATTTAATTGATAAACTCATTCAATTTTTTTGTTAAATTCTTGTTTGGGGCGCCCGTTTGGGGCCGTCGAGTGGGGAGAGGCGCCCCCCATAGACGGCATCTCGTCCGGCCTATGGGGGGCGACGAGTGGAGATTCTCTTATGCACCCACAATTTTGTCAATTGCCTAACTGTAATTTGTTTACTCATCATGCATATCTTCTGGAGAGATACCACTATTTATCTATGGACCCCGGTCCTATTTTCCTACACTGTTTAAAACTGTTTTAATAGCTTTCCGTAATCATTTGCTCGCTGTTCATATTTTTCTCTCATCATATTTTACACTTGCACATTTAATTCTTTGTGTTCAGCAAGCCAGAGAGATTGACAACCTCTCTGTTTCATTCGGGCAAAGTAGTTTGTTTGTGATTATGTGCAGGTCCACGTCAATTATCGTTAACGGCGCCATTGACACCTTGCTAAGCCTTCTCCAAGTCCTACTAGATTCGATAACCTTGGTTTTGTAATCAAGGAAAAACTGCTGCTACGCTGCATCATACCTTCCTCTTGGGGTTCCCCAGCGAACGTGCGATCCAGGCCATCAAGCTCTTTTCTGGCGCTGTTGCCAGGGACTTGGAAGCTTCTGCTAGGGGAGTTTCACACATCCATGCACTTTACTTTGTTTTTGTCTTGCTTAGCTTACTTCTTGTTTTGCTTATTTGCGTGCTTAAAATTTTCAAAACCAAAAGAAATTAGTGTAATCTTTATACTTGTTTTGCTTAGTTTTATCTTTTGCTTAGTAGCTATGTTTCCTCCTGAGTTTGGTGTGAAGAAGGTTAAGGTTGGAAGTGGGGATGTTATTGGTAGAGATAACATTGAAGAATTTCTCACTTTTGTTTGCAAGCTCTTTGTTCATGATAAAAGATCTATAGTTGAGCTCACCCATAGTTACGATTATGGTATCGCCTGTGTGGTGGATCGTCTTGAGCATAGGTTTGTTATTCTTAACCCTATATTGCAGCAAATGTTCCTTAAACTTGATATCACGAAGAAGGGGGAAGAAAAAGATCACGTTTTAGATACCCTTTTCCATAAATTTTATGATATTGTTGTAGAAGCTCGTAAAATATTTGCTCGATATGGTAGTCTTGGAGCTTATCCTAATGTTCATTATTCATTAGATGTCAGGAATGCAAACTTGAAAAAGTACACTTGTACTACTGAAAAGAAAGATGAATATAATATCTCTGTTCCCTTCAAACTATTAGGGATAACCGATGCTTTGATAGATAATTTTGCCTAGATTTCACCTGAAAATCTGTTTGATGAAACAAGCAAGCCTACAAAGGATAATAAGGATGGCTCTCAACCTTACATAACGGCGATTAATTCCTTATGTGAGAAGACTATTGGAAAAGGTAAGAAAGGTAATGTGGTTCGCAAGGATGATGATGGTTTTGAAGTTGGTACTATTGATAAAACTTGAATTTGTCCTTGTGCCTAGCTAAAAGGCGTTAAAGAAAAGCGCTTATGGGAGGCAACCCATTTTATTTTTAGCTACTGTTTCTTTTCGTTTTCTTTGAGTTTGGGTGATGTTACCTCTGTAACAACTCCCTTGTATCTTTTTTTTGGTTTTTTGTGCCAAGAATAGCCTCTAAAGAGAGGCAGACTAATTTGTGAGTTTGCTGTCTAGAAATAGATTTTTGTTCTTCACTGTTCGAAATTCCAAAACATCACAGAATGTCATCTGTTCCTGAAGTTTTTTTTACAGAAAACATCAGGGTTTTTCCCACCTTTCTCTAGTTTTACGTTTTCTGATTTGAGGTTCAGAAGTACCCTGAAACAATTCATCTTTACAGTCTATTCTGTTTTTGACAGATTCTGTCTTAGTTTTGCATTGCTTCTTTTACGGGCAAAGTGAAATTCTTTTGAGGTCTAGAGCTTTACTTAGATCTTGGTGACAGTAGCTAATGTTTAAAAATAAGTTCATGATATGTGCTTTGAAACTGAAGGAAGAAATTGTTTTTCTGGACTAACCCCTCTAATGAAGTTTGCTATAAGTTTTGAGTGAAGGAAGTTTTCAAGTATTCAAGAGCGAGGTGATGAATAAAGATCAAGATGGGATAAAAGCTAAACCTTGGGGAGGCTCCCCCGTGGACCCTACTCTGCAATATTCAAGAAGTCACAGGCGTCTAAGCTTGGGGATGCCCAAGGCATCCCCTTCTTCATCAACGATCATCAGTTTTTCTCATGGTACTATATATTTATTCCTTTACACATTAAGTGTTATTCTTCGAGCATCAGTTTGTTTTTACTTTCAGTTTGTTTATGTTTTGTTCTCTGGTCTTTGCAATAAATTGGATCCCTGCATGTTTATTTGGGAGAGAGACACGCTCCACTTTTTCATAAAACACTCTTGTTCTTCACTTATATGTGTTGAGTGTTTACCTTTTATTACTCTTGCCGCTAGCTCTTGTTTTTCATGTATCTCTTGTTCAGAGCTATTAGCTTTTGTAGTTAGGAAGTACTCTCTTGTGTTCTCACTTATAGTTGTTTCAAATAAGTTGATTGGTGTTTGGTTGAAAGAAAATGATCATGTAGGAAGTGTGAAAAGAAGTGCTTGCATAATCTTGTAGATCATTGTCTTGAATATTTGATACTTGTCAATTGGTTAGAGATATGAAGTAGATTAATGCTTAAACTTGTGGATCATTTACTTAAGAATGAATAAGTAAAGAACTACCGTAAAGCTTAAAATTATGGCGCTTGTCCTGCTTGGTAGCTCTCAAAGTCTAGATATTCTTTTTGCAAAGAGATGATTTGGCTAACGAGGTAGACTGTGTGAAGTCTAATGGTTATTGATATGTCCATTTTGCATCACTATTTTATAGCATAATTTGCAGTTGTTCATGGATATATTTCATATTATAATGCTACACTTATGTTATTTTATATTATTTTGCATGTTTGACGATTGTTGGTGATTTGACTGCCGGAGCCCGGAATCAGCTGGAAAAAGCACCGTCAAGATACTATACTTCTGTATCGCCATAAATTCCGCAAAAATTCAGGGATCAGTATTTTGCCAGATGATGAGAGAAGCCAGAAGAGGGACCATAGGGGAGCCACCAGGGCACCAGGCGCCACCTGGCCGCGGCCCACCCCTGGGCCGCGCCTTGGGCCCACCTAGTAGCCCTGGGTCACTTCCGGTTTCCCCCTTTGGCGTATGTGATCTATCTGACCTAAAAATCATCGGGGAGGTTTTTGAAGAAATATTCCGCCGCCGTCTCGGGGGCTGAAACCACAGAGAGAGAAAGCTCTCCGGCAGGGAGAAATCTGTCAGGGAAATTCCTTCCCGGAGAGGGGAGATCGTCGTCATCGTCATCGTCATCATCACGGGCTTCATCGGGATCATCATCAACATCATCCTCACCGACAACACCATCATCCCCACAGCTCCACTCCGTTCCGCTGTCACATCTAGGGTTATACTTATTGTAGTTCATTGGGATCACTTTTCCGGTGTTGATTGCCTTGTGTAGTTGATGCTATTGAGTTTTATCGGTGAAATACTTTTATGACCAGATTGTTATTCATCCATTCATCACCTCTGATTATGATCCATATGATGTCTTGTGAGTAGTTTGTTTAGTTCTTGAGGACATGGGAAGTCTTGTTGCAAGTAGTGGAATTATGCTGAGTAGTATTTAATGGTTTGATATTTAAGTTGTGGTGCTATTCTTCTATTGGTGTTGTGTGAACGTCGACTACATGACACTTCACCTTTATGGGCCTAGGGGAATGCATCATGTAGTTAGTTTGCTTGTGAGGTGGTTGCAGGAATGACAGAAACCTAAACCCCCGCCGGTAAACTAGTGCATGAGGGAGTGTAGGATCTCAGAGTTTAAGGTTGTGGTTAGTTAATTCTTAAATACTTCCTTCCATTTGCGGATGCTTGTAGGGAAGTGTAATCACAATTGTGTTCTAGTCCAAGTAAGGGCGGTTCATTAGCATAGGTTCACCCACACAACACTTAGCAAAACATTAAACATTAAGCAGCAGTATGAAGCAAAAGTGACTGACATAACTCCCATGTGTCCTTCAGGAGTGTTTAGCCTTCATAAGTAGAATTACCGGCTTGTCCTTTGTGCTAAAAAGGATTGGGCCACTTGCTTCAATAATTATTGCTCTCTTTTATTTACTCGCACTTTATTTATTTGTTACTATAAAACCCATAAAAATCCGTCTGTTAGTGTTCGCAGTGAAACCTTGCAGGAATCTACAAGCCAACACCTTCTGCTCCTCGTTGGGTTCGACACTCTTATTTATCGAAAGTATTGTGATAGATCCCCTATACTTGTGGGTCATCAAGACTATTTTCTGGCGCCGTTGCCGGGGAGAAAAGCGCTATTGGTAAGTAGAATTCGTAAGGAACACTTTTACTGCAAGTGCTGTTTTTATTTTTACATGTTGCTCTACTTCATTATGGAGCCTTTTGAGTTTGAATCAACATTTGGAGACACCCTCTCCGCTACTCTTGTGGCAGCAAGAGGTCCTCCACCAATTGAAAACGTTCCATTTCAAATACCTATGGAAATTGTTGATCGTGTTATCAGTAACCGTTATGCAGGATACGGAACTGTTCATCCTGGTTATCACTTGCTATTTATGAAAGAAATATGTGGTTTGTTTAAGATTGCAGGTGTTTCTATAGAAGTAATCATGCGGAAATTATTCTCATTGTCGTTAAAATATAAAGCTATGGAGTGGTATAGGCTATTGGATGATTCTCATCTACTGGATTGGGATAAAATAGTGCCTCTCTTTTATGCTAAATTTTATCCTCTGCATGAAATTCACCAAGACAGGAATTTTATTTATAACTTCTGTCCTCGCAAAGGAGAAAGTATTGCTCAAGCTTGGGGGAGATTGAAAGCTTTAATGTTTAAGTGCCCTATTCATGATATCCCCAGAAGCAATATAGTTACTAATTTTTATGCAAGATTTTCTCGTCATGACAAGGACTTGCTTGATGCTTCCTCTGCTGGATCTTTCACAAATAAGAAGATTGATTATAAATGGGATCTTCTTGAGAGAATTCAATGCAATACTAAAGATTGGGAAATAGATAAGGGTAATGAATCCGGTATAATTTGTGATTATGAATGCATTAAATCTTTTGGTGAAACTCCTGATTTCCATGAGTTTAGTGCTAAATATGGTCTTGATTCTCAAATCATTGTTGATCTCTTTAAAGCTTTTGCCTCTTACATTGATATTCCCAAGCAAAACTGGAAAAAATTTCATGAACCAATTAAAGAAACCGAAATTACTTCCATTCCTAAAAATGCAATACAGGTTTACACTCCTGATCCTATTTTGCCTGTTTCATATGTTGAGAAATTGCATTTTCCTGTTAGAGTAAAAGAACATGTCGTGATTACCAAAGTTGTTAAGAAAAGTGGAAAGAAAGCTAAAGAGCATGATGAACAACTCAAAGTTCAACCTTCAGTAGCTTTACTTAAAGATTTAAAAGGGGAAAATGTAGAAGGAGGCCATATAGTCTTTTGTGAAGATGCTTCTAACATTTTTAGGCCTCTTAAAGGTAGAGTTAAAAAGGTTGGTGCTCCTGTTATATCTATGAAAATTGGTGATCATTGCTATTGTGGTTTGTGTGATATTGGTGCTAGTTCCAGTGCAATACCCTTTTCTCTATATCAAGAAGTAATGCATGAAATTGGGATTTGCGAAATTGAAGATATTGATGTGGTTATTCAGCTTGCTAATAGAGATACCATCTCTCCGGTGGGAATTTTTAGAGATGTTGAAGTTTTATGTGGTAAGACTAAATACCCTGCTGATTTTCTAGTACTTGGTTCTGTGGCAGACAATTCTTGTCCAATTATATTTGGTAGGCCTTTCTTAAATACTTGTAGTGCTATTATAGATTGCAAAAAGGAAAAGGTTTTTACTAAATTTGACGGTGAAAGTTATGAGTTTAATTTTTCCAAATTTGCTAAACGACGTCATGAAAAAGAATTGCCTAATGAGGACTGTAAAATTGAAAATCTTGCTGCTATTAGCGTTGCTCCTAATGATCCTTTGCAGCAATTCATGGCGGACCACGAAAGTGAGGTATTCATGCTGGAAAGGAACAAGTTGGAGGACATCTTTCTCCATCAACCTGCAATTCTTAAACATAATTTACCGGTGGAATCCTTAGGGATGCCGATCCCTCCTAAGGGAGACCCTGTTTTGAACTTAAAACTCTTCTTGATGATCTCAAATATGCATTTATTGATGAGAAGAAAATTTATCCTGTTATTATTAGTGCTAAACTTTCAGGACAGGAAGAGGAGAGATTATTGGAAGTACTTCGGAAACATCGACCAGGAGAAAACAACGTTTACCTGTCCCTATGGAAATCATGCTTATAGACGCATGCCTTTTGGTTTATGTAATGCCCCTGCTACTTTTCAAAGATGCATGTCTGCTATTTTCCATGGCTTTTGTGATAAAATTGTAGAAGTATTCATGGACGATTTCTCCTTCTATGGGACTTCCTTTGATAATTGCCTACACAATATTAATAAAATTTTGCAGAGATGTGAAGAGACAAACCTTGTTCTGAATTGGGAGAAATTCCATTTTATGGTTAATGAAGGAATAGTTCTTGGACATAAAATTTTGGAAAGAGGCATTGAAGTGGATAGAGCTAAAATTGAAGTTATAGAAAAGATGCCCTGTCCAAGAGATGTTAAAGGTATATGCAGTTTTCTTGGTCATGCTGGTTTTTATAGGAGATTTATAAAAGATTTTTCCAAAACTTCTCAACCTCTTACTAATCTTTTGCAAAAAGATGTTCCTTTCATTTTTTACGATGATTGTAAAGAAGCTTTTGAAATTCTTAAGAAAGCTTTAACAACTGCTCCAGTTGTGCAACCCTCAGATTGGAATTTGCCTTTTGAGATAATGTGTGATGCTAGTGATTTTGTTGTAGGTGATGTCTTAGGGCAGCGCATCAATAAAAATCTGAATGTTATTCATTATGCTAGCAAAACTCTTGATAGTGTTCAAAAGAATTATGCTACTACGGAAAAGGAATTCTTAGTTGTTGTTTTTGCTTGTGATAAGTTTAGACCTTACATTGTTGACTCTAAAGTAACTATTCATACTGATCATGCTGCTATTAAATATCTCATGGAAAAGAAAGATGCTAAGCCACGGCTTATTAGATGGGTTCTTTTGTTGCAAGAATTCGATTTGCATATAGTTGACAGGAAGGGTGCTGACAAGCCAGTTGCTGATAATTTGTCTAGAATGGAAAATATTCTTGATGATACTATTCCTGTTAATGATAGTTTTCCAGATGAATAGTTGGCAGCCATAAAGGTAAACACTCGTGTACGCAGATTATGCTAACTTTATTGTTTCCAAATTTTTGCCCCAAATTTTACTTATCAGCAAAGGAAGAAATTCTTTTTTGATCCGAGGCATTATTTTTGGGATAACCCACATTTATATAAAGAAGGAGTTGACGGTATTATTCGGCGTTGTGTTCCGGAGTATGAGCAAGGAGAAATCTTGAGAAAATGCCACAGCAGTCCTTATGGCGGACATCATGCTGGAGACAGAACTGCACACAAAGTGCTACAATCGGTTTTTATTGGCCTACTCTATTCAAGGATGCAAGAAAATTTATTTTATCTTGCAATGAATGCCAAAGAGTTGGCAACATCAGTGGACGTAATGAAATTCCTATGAATTATTCTCTTGTTATTGAACCCTTTGATTGTTGGGCATTTGACTTTATGGGTCCTTTCCCCAGTTCGCATGGTAATACTCATATAATTGTTGCTGTTGATTATGTCACTAAATGGGTAGAAGCCATCCCTACTCCTAGTGCTGATCATAAAACCTCTTTGAAAATGCTTAAGGATGTCATTTTTCCTAGGTTTGGTGTACCTAGATATCTCATGACTAATGGAGGTTCTCATTTTATTCATGGTGCTTTTAGAAAAACTCTTGCTAAATATGATGTTAATCATAGAGTGTCTTCACCTTATCATCCTCAAACTAGTGGACAAGTGGAATTAACTAATAGGGAGATTAAGTTAATCTTGCAAAAGACTATTAACAAATCTAGAAAGAATTGGTCTAAGAAACTTAATGATGCTGTATGGGCTTATAGAACTGCCTTTAAAAATCCCATGGGCATGTCTCCTTATAAAATGGTTTATGGAAAAGCTTGTCATTTACCACTAGAATTAGAACATAAAGCTTATTGGGCAACTAAAGAGCTTAATGATGATTTTAAGCTTGCCGGTGAAAAAAGACTGTTTGATATGAGTTCTTTAGATGAGTGGAGAAGTGAAGCTTATGAAAATGCCAAATTGTTTAAAGAAAAAGTTAAGAAGTGGCATGATAAAAAGATTTTGAAAAGAGAATTTAATGTGGGAGACAAAGTACTATTGTATAGGTCTCGTCTCAGATTTTTTGCAAGAAAGCTCTTATCAAAATGGGAAGGTCCCTTTATTATCGAAGAAGTTTATCGCTCCGGTGCCATCAAAATTAATTCATTGGATAGAGATAAACCACAAGTGGTTAATGGCCAAAGGCTCAAGCATTACATCTCTGGGGATCCACTTGAAAAAGAGGTCGATATAATACAAGTTGTGTTACGGAAGAGTTCATCAAAAACAAATACTGGAAGGATCCAGAGTCAGAATTGCAATAGGTATCAGTTCCCATAAGTAAACTTCCTCGTAAACTTCCAGAAAATTTATATTCTCGTTTTTAGGAAATATAATAAATTTGGAGACAAAGAAAAGACGGAGTCGGATACCTAGGTGCCCAGGTGGCACCTGGCCGCGGCCCAGGTCTGGGCCGTGCCTGGGCCCCACCTAGAGCCCCAGGAAACCTTCTCCGACTCCACCTTGTCTTTTCGCTTTCCTTTTGTTCGGCAAATTTAGGCTATATATTTACCCTGATTTTTTGAGGTCCGTATCTCGTGTTTTTGACGCTTTTTGTTTTCGAGTTGTTTCAGCCAGGTTTCAAACCCTAGATCACGATGTATTCTCACAAGGACGAAAAGGAGGAAGCCGAGGAGCTGAAGGATGAGTTCGTCAAGAACGTCACCAATCTCTACCTTAATGAAGTGAAGACGCATCCGAAGGTTTTGCGACTTGAGGACGGTGTTCTTCAACTGGAGGATCTTCAAGGACCCAAGAAAGAGGGGGACATGAAGGCCAGGCTTGAAGAGGTAGAGCAGGATGTCTTCATGTGCGAGGGGATGGTGCTGTGAGTGTTGGATGCGAATCATCGGATGATCTCTGAACTTGTCACTGAACACAAGAAAGAGACTGAAGAACTAAGAGCTGATATCCTATCTCTATAAGGAGATATCGCAACTGCAGGCTCAGGTTTATGATCTTCACAATCAGAACTATGAGTATGAAGCTAGATTTAAACATATCAGTTCAGTTGCAAGTTTCAGGATGATAGAGACCAAGATGTCCCTCATTGATGGTAAACCCTTGCCTTGGAAGACCAATGACGCAGTAGAAGGATTTGAATCACCCCCGAAGGAGTAATTTGGACGTCATGGGTAATGGCAGTCCCTTAGCTTGTTCCAAGCTTGGGGGAGTGCCTCGGTATCATCATTATCTTTTACCTTTATATCTTCTAGTCATGTGTCATGTCTTGAGTAGAGGAGTTATCATATGAAATAGTTGTGTGCATTGTGGTCGTCCTTCTATCATGTCTTAGCTTTGTATCCGTTGGTGTGGTTGTCATTATGGAATATTAATGAGAAATCTTGTTTTTACTTTCCGTGCCGTTTTATTCTAGCTTGCAAGTAATCTCTAGATCTCTTTGGAAGAGTGTTGGCCTCACATTGGGTGTAGCTTTGGAAATCTTATAGAGTGTTGGCAAACATAGCATTGGTCAGTAGCAACAATTCTTGGATACTTGAGTAGAGAAGAAAGTTTCACTTGCAAATATATTATCTTTGATATCTTACAGATTTGTCAGTTTCCAAGCCTTATATTCTTGAATAAAGACTTTATGCTAACGAGAAAGACGGCTCTCTAAGGTATGATCAATCCTATCGCTGGTAATATATATTGTTTGTATCTCTCAACGCTTATGCTTGCTATAAACCTTGCTAGCCTAAAACCTTGCATTGAGAGGGAATACTTCTCGTGCATCCAAATCCTTGAGCCAAACACCTTTGCCATTTGTGTCCACCATACCTACCTACATGTGGTATTTCCTTGCCACTCCAAGTAAATTTTTCATGTGCTATCTTTAAAACTTTCAAAATTCGCCTTTTTGTGCCTCTGTTTTTAAGCTGATGAGGAAGCAGTAGGAAGCTAGATATAACCTGTGACAAGCAAGGTCATTTCCCCCCTTTCACCCGGTGTTGATGGTTTACGTCCTCACTTGAATTTGCTACGAGCTGGCAAGAGACTCCGCGTCTCAATCAAAATATAAATATAACCCACCATTCTCCTCCGCACATTGCAAACCTGAGAAATCAGTCAAACATTGGTTAGTGGTGAAACCAAGGAGAACGAGGAGTGACCTCATTCCTCTAAGTACCAGCCGCTCTCAAAAGTCTAAAAGCCTTGCTTGAAATGGGGGACTAGCTAGTTTCCTTACTGTGAAGTCGTTGACGAAAGCACGCATGTCTCAAAACTATTTTACTTCTGTTTCAAAAATTAGAAAGCTCTAGCACATGACTAATCCCTGCTTCCCTCTGTGAAGGGCCATTCTTTTACTTTTATGTTGAGTCAGTTCACCTATTCCTTCTATCCTTTACTAGCAAAACAAATGGTGTTGAGTTGAGATACGATCAATTATATTGCAGCAATATGTTTGATCATGTTTTATTGCAGATGACAGTACCATTGTGGTAAATAAGTTGAAAGTTGAGCTTTGCTGAATAATCATCTTCCTCGTATGGTATTTATACTTTTATTGCAATAATATAACTCTTGGAAGTTTCAAATGATGCATAGAGTCTTTGATGATTGAAACTCGTGATATCTGCTAAATAATAGCTCTTATATATAGATTCTCCTTGAAAGATAAGTTTGATATGTTAGATCTTCTCTGACCAAGAACATAGTTTGCCATCGCTCAATTATGTTTTTCTCTGTGCACCTCTATATGTGATTTAATCATCACTTGTTCTTTAAGTTTGATATGAGAAAAAGTTGCTATGTAGAATGAGTGTGTGCTTGTTTAGTAAATACTGATGCTTCTTGTCTGTATTCATTATTATCGACACTTCACTCCATAAACATGTGGTCATGTTTACCGAGCTCAGTATTCGCTTGGGGACAAGCGAGGTCTAAGCTTGGGGGATTTGATACGTCCATTTTGTATCACTATTTTATATCATAATTTTCTTTCATGGATATATTTCATATTATAATGCTATACTTATGTTATTTTATCTTATTTTGCATGTTGGATGATTGTTGGTGATTTGGCTACCGGAGCCCGAAATCAGCTGGAAAAGGCACCGTCAAGATACTATACTTCTGCATCGCCAACAATTCCGCAACAATTCAGGGATCAGTATTTTTCTAGATGACGAGAGAAGCCAGAAGAGGGACCAGAGGGGAGCCACCAGGCGCCACCTAGCCGCGGCCCACCCCTGGGCCGCGCCTAGGGCCCACCTGGTGGCCCTGGGTCGCTTCCGCTTTCCCCCTTTCGCGTATATGATCTATCTGACCTAAAAATCATCGGGGACATTTTTGAAGAAATATTCCGCCGCCTCGGGGGCGGAAACCACAGAGAGAGAAAAAACTCTCTGGCAGGGAGAAATCTGCCAGGGAAATTCCTTCCCGGAGAGGGGAGATCATCGCCATCATCATTGTCATCGTCACGGGCTTCATCGGGATCATCATCAATATCATCCTCACCGACAGCACCATCATCCCCACAGCTCCACTCCGTTCCGCTGTTGCATCTAGGGTTATACTTATTGTAGTTCATTGGGATCACTTTTCCGGTGTTGATTGCCTTGTGTAGTTGATGTTATTGAGTTTTATCGGTGAAATACTTTTATGACCAGATTTTTATTCATCCATTCATTATCTCTGATTATGATCCATATAATGTCTTGTGAGTAGTTTGTTTAGTTCTCGAGGACATGGGAAGTCTCGTTGCAAGTAGTGGAATCATGTTGAGTAGTATTTAATGGTTTGGTATTTAAGTTGTGGTGCTATTCTTCTAGTGGTGTTGTGTGAACGTCGACTACATGACACTTCGCCTTTATGGGCCTAGGGGAATGCATCATGTAGTTAGTTTGCTTGTGAGGTAGTTGCAGGAATGACAGAAACCTAAACCCCCGCCGGTAAACTAGTGCATGAGGGAGTGTAGGATCTCAGAGTTTAAGGCTGTGGTTAGTTAATTCTTAAATACTTCCTTGCATTTGCGGATGCTTGTACGGAAGTGTAATCACAAGTGTGTTCTAGTCCAAGTAAGGGTGGTTCATCAGCATAGGTTCACCCACACAAGACTTAGCAAAACATTAAACATTAAGCACCAGTATGAAGCGAAAGTGACTTGACATAACTCTCATGTGTCCTCATGAGCGTTTAGCCTTCATAAGTAGAATCACCGGCTTGTCCATTGTGCTAAAAAGTATTGGGCCACTTGCTGCAATAATTATTGCTCTCTTTTATTTATTCGCACTTTATTTATTTGTTACTATAAAAACCCATAAAAATATGTCTGTTAGTGTTTGCAGTGAAACCATGCACGAATCTACAAGCCAACACCTTCTGCTCCTCGTTGGGTTCGACACTCTTATTTATCGAAAGTACTGCGATAGATCCCCTATACTTGTGGGTCATCAAGACTATTTTCTGGCGCCGTTGCCGGGGAGTAAAGCGCTATTGGTAAGTAGAATTGGTAAGGAACACTTTTACTGTAAGTGTTGTTTTTATTTTTACCTGTTGCTCTACTTCATTATGGAGCCTTCTGAATCAACATTTGGAGACACCCTCTCCGCTGCTCTTGTGGCAGCAAGAGGTCCTCCACATATTGAAAACGTTCCATTTAAAATACCTATGGGAATTGTTGATCGTGTTATTAGTAACCGTTATGTAGGAGACGGAACTGTTCATCCTGGTTATCACTTGCTATTTATGAAAGAAATATGTGGTTTGTGTTGCGCTTTAAACGGGGCCCCACACTCGCAAATAGGGAGTCGCCAAGGTGTTTGATCAACCACACCTAAGATCTGGGTACCTTGACAACGAGGGTGATGCACAGCAGCTCACGTCGAAGGAGATCCGTCCGGAAGCGCGATACGCAGGACATCCGGCAGATGCTTTTTAGACCCGAAGCCCCGCTCACCCGGGAGGGACCCCGTCAGGGCTCGCGGTGACTATGGGTTGCTCTAGGTCGGCCTGACCTCCCCTAGAGCCTCGTGGCTTCAAAGATCGCCGTCATAGCTATCTAACTATGGAGGAACGAGAAGCATAGGTACAAGGGTAAAGGTAGACAAAAAGTATGATAGATTGATATGTCGATTGGTGTTGTTCGTATTCAAATGGCCATCACCTCTCACATATATATGAGACGGCTGGTCTTCCCGTGCAAGCAAAGGACTCATCTAGGCTTCCCTTACAAGAAAAGTACACGAAATCACGTCCTAAACCCTAGTCCTTATCCAAGTCGAACTCCTGTCCAGACTCGCAGCTCCTTCTATCCTGCTTCTTGTTGTGGCCGCCAAAGTCACATATTAACTCGGATGGATATGACCCAAAGACCAAACTTGTACGTCTCGACGAGGCGAACAACTCTCGCGATGATCACTTTTCATCCAAGGTCTTCTTGATGACTCTACGGGTCCATATTGATCTGATGGTCGAAATATGGCAGGTGACAGGTTAAGTCGGCCGGTCTCCGTCATGACTTTGTAGGTTGCACCTTAACCCGGATCGTAATGACTCCAAAATCATAGTTGTAGGTCTTGACGACACGCACAACTCCCGTGTTAAGCACTCCTCCATCTGAGTTCATCCTCATGGCGCCATAGTCTGAGTTAAGGTCCTTCCTAGCCTGTCACCTTCCCTGGGTGCTGTCTTTGCCGGGTTGCCAAGCCTTCCCGGGTCCTCTTTGAGTTACCTCAACCGGCTAATAAGCCTGATTATGGCACGACCCGGCTCCCGGCTTGATACGAGCCTGTCTGGCAGCATGTCGACTTTGCTGTCTTGGACATAGCAGTATGGGGACACGCCGGCTTCTCCTCCTAGGACGATAGCGGCACCTTTCTTCACGACTTGTATGAGTATACCAGCTCCGGACACGGCAATATCGTCTAAGCCGGCTTGTGGCCTACCGCTGGGACATGAAATGTCGGCTCCCTGGATAATGTTGGCTTATGTCGGCTCCTAGGACCAAGACCAGCTATGCTGGCTCCTGCAACTCCTAGATGATGTCGGCTTCTTGGGTAATGCTGGCTTCTGGACGATGCCGGCTCCTGGGCAATGACCAAATGCCGGGTCCTGAGACATGGTGGCCTGAAGCCTGGTAGCTTGCCGATTGGGATATAGCGTCTTCTTCTTCATGTCTTGGCGCCTTTCTGTGTACATCTCGCCTTTGTCAAGAATATTCAGGGTCAAGCCGGCCAGGTGCCCAAAATGGGTGCGAACACATACCCCCCCCCTGTTTTCTGGTAGAGCTGGCGTGCTAGAAAATAATCTGCCTAGGGTGTTGGTGTTAGCACGATGTCAACACTCCATCGGCTGTGTATGCTAAGGGTGATAATATTTTATCGGCCATATGCTCAGACTTGCTAACACCTGGGTAGAGCCTCTTCAAATATTCTTCGTCTTGGTAGCACAAGCTCCTTTATGTAGGCTCCCCATGATGTAGCTTGCCTGATATTCTACTCGGATCCTGCAGATAAGAAAAACAAATTCCTTCCAGCCGGCTACCCGGCTTGCACTAGATCCCTGTTAGTGGCCAACTAAATAACTAAGCTGGCCTTGCCTGTATTGGTCAAACTAAGCATCGACTTCTAGAAATGTCATAGTTAGCCAGATGTCGGCTTTACCAACACAATTTCTTCTCAGGGCGATACGCAAATATCGGTCATGTGTCCTCATCTCAAAGGACCAGGGGAACCTATCCACCAAAGCATGAATAGTCGAAATAACTCAGATGTTTCGACTAGGGATAAATTTTTGGATGCCGGCTTCGATGGTACGGTTGAATACCATGGATGACGCGCCGTCTAAGGTCTCCTATGATGAGATGAAAAATGCCGGCTTCTGTCGGCTTCCTTCTTGTCCTCCTCTACTCCTACCGGCTTCGCAACAGGAGCTGACACCTCACTCTCAACTCGTGGGCTTCTCTTGGGAACCCACGCCATGTTCCTCTTCTTCAGCTCATCGGCCCTAAGCCGCTTCAGCTGTCTCTCTTGCCAATGTGATAAGCCGATTAAGCATCTCGATTGTGACTTTGATTTATGCATTGGCAGCTTCCCCTTGAGCTTGGGCATCTCCGATGTCGGAGAACTGTCCCAGGAACTGGGTGTGTCTCACTACGTAAGGAATCGAGTAAGGGGATGAACACGGAATCAAACAACCCTCAACGTGGCTCGGTGACGGCGCTCGTCGAGATCGCTGTGGGACGGCACTGCAGAGATGAACACACGATGTTACCCAGGTTCAGGGCCCTCTTGGAGAGGTAAATCCCCTACGTCCTGCCTTGGTTGCATTGCACTGCTTGTAGAGGTTACAGTACAAGGGGAGCTTCGGGAGCTCGAGGTGACTAACAATGGCTAACCCTAGAACAGCACTGAAGCTTCAGATTGGGCCAGATCCGAACCCTAGATCTCAGATCTCCCACCAACTAAGAGACCAACCAGAATCGAACCCTTTGCCTGAACGTGCTTCCCCTCCTTTTATAGGTGTCCTGGACCTCTTCCCCCAAATATCTTGGCGGGAAGGGTTACCACATGGTGACGAAGGAGGAGGACGGGTGCACGATAAAGGGTGAGTCCATGGACGCGGTCCATGGCAGAGAGCGGCGTCACCAAAGCTGGGAAAGCCACCTTCCAGGCAGGACGGTGGGCTGGCGCTGCTGAGGCTCGGGAGGCGCCCCACGGTGACGTCGCCCTTGGAGCGTAGCGGCAGATGGTCTCCTTATCACCAAAATGGCAAGTCTTGTAACTCCTTTGCTTGGTGCAGCATTGTTGACCACTTTATACACGAGAATGGAAACTGCGGCGCTGTCGTCACCGCGCACTGGCGCGCCCGTGACTCTGTGGAGGACGCAGAGCCCATGTGCGCTCTGTCGCGGAGACAGAGCTTGCTTCGTGGGGAAGGAACCCTGCGAGGCCGGAGGCCTCGCCGAGCTCTTTGGCTTGATCCTTGGAGATGCCCTCTCGAGGAGAGGTCCCTCGCGAGGAAAAAACCCTCGCGAGGCTCGCCAGGCTTGGAGAGCCTGGTCCTTAGCGAAATCTTCTGAAGAATGTCGTGGGCCCTGGCAGGCCAGCCCGTGGTACCCTGGTTTCCACTGTGCCGACAGTAACCCCTGGGCTCACGATGGGCACGCCGAAGTCCACGGATGCAGGCGAAGCATCGGGGGCCCAAAGATGCCTGCCTGGGCTGTGACACGTGGGGCGCAGCGGTTGCGCCTGAGGCCACGATCTCCTTGGCTCCAATGGGCAACCCGGTAGGGCCCGCCACGCCCTTGGTAACTGGTCAATAAAGCCTGCGCGCGATGATGGCGCCCATCACTTCGCCCATTAATCCGCCGCACACTTCCCCCAAACGCCTCCTTCTTCCCAGAGCGCATCACCTCCAAGATCTCCTTCTTCTCTTCTGCAACCATGGCGCCCAAGAGAGCAACCGCTCCCAAGAAGGACAAGGCTCCGATGCATGCTGGCAAGTCCGCGGCGGCGTCGCGGAGTGCTGAACCCAAGGGGGCGCTACTGAGGTCCCGCATCAACTCGGCGGGGGTTGACAAGGTGCGCCACCTGGCGGCCGTGAGGACCAACGAGCACGGCGCCACAGGCATGGAGCCGGCCGGCAGCAGCAAGCTCCGCGAGGAGTACTACCCCATCTTCCTCCACACTCTCTCCGCCGGTCTCATTCCTCCTTTCTCCGACTTCCTCATGGGGATTCTGGAGACATACCAGATCCAACTCCTCCATCTTCATCCCAACTCCATCCACATCCTCTCCATCTTCGCCTACCTCTGCGAGGCCTACGTCGGCGTCCGTCCGTCTGTGGAGCTCTTCCGCAGCTTCTACGCACTCCGGTCCACCGCGCAGGACGAGCGGACCGGATGCGTCTCCTTCCGCATTGTCGACGCTAGGAGGAAGAACTACATCCCCATCGCGTGGAGCGGCGAGAATTCCATCACCAAGGTGATGAAGAAGGTGGAGGACTTCCGCCAACGGTGGTTCTTCGTCGACACCAAGGTGACGAACCATCTCCTGGATATACCCGTGGCGCCCCCGAGGAAGTGGGCGCGCTGGGCGAGCGAGGGCTTCGAGGGCCCGAAGCTTGACGCGGTGTACGAGTGCCTGCGGGGGCTCCGCGAGGCCGGACTCACCAGCCAGATGGTGGCGAAGGACTTCACGAGGCGCCGCATCGCCCCCCTCCAGTGGAATTCAGAGCCGATGTGGACGTACACAGGCCCGGTGGATGGGATGCGCCTGTGCATGGACAGCTTCAAGCCGGAGGTACTGGACAAGGTCATGGGGACTCTCTTCACCTCGGCGGCCATCCCATCTCCAGCCGTCGACGAGGCCCGCCCGCTCTTGACCTTTGGGGAAAGGTTGGTGCACGAGCACCGCAGGAGCATGCCCATATTCGATGAATGGGGCATCGTACCCGAAGGACACCGCGGGCCCCGCAGAAACCCGTGGCGGTGAAGCCAGAGCAGATGGACGAGTCGTCGGAAACGGATGAGGCGGAGGACCCTGGCGAGGGCGAGGCCTCGGGAGGCGCTGACTCCTCGGGAGGCTCCGCTAGCTCCTCAAGGAGCGTACCGCCTGCAGAGGACCTCCAGGTGATTTCCTCCAACAGCGAAGAGGATCCCTCTCGCGGAGCTCCCTCCCGGAGCACCGCAGAGGAGGAGGTGGACAGCAGCGGCAGGGGAGGGCGCCGCGAGCCCCGCTCCAAGGCCGCCCACGACAGGGACGCCAGAGCCGCGAGGGGCACTCCTCGCGAGGAGGCAGGAGCGCCTCGAGGAGGAGCCAGAGCAAGCAGCCCCCAGCCGCCGAAGGCGAAGAAGAGGGTGTGGAGGATGGCTGACGAGTAAGCCCTGGTCCTTCTTCTTTCCTTTAGGATTTTGCTTTCGAATACCCTCCTGAAGGATCTTCTGTTTGTCTTTCTTTTTAGCAACCTTGCGGTGCCGAAGAGGCGACGGCTCCACAAGCTTGGAGAGACTGTCGGCGCCACCGTGGCGATGCCTGCGGTTGACGAACCGCAGCATGTGGCTACTCCTCCCGCGGATAAGCATCGTGCGGAGAGGGAGGTTGAAGAGGTGGCGTCGTCGCCAGCACGGGCCGCCACTCCTCCCATACAGCAGGAGGCGGTGGAGGACGAGGCAGCAACCGAGGCCGCACGAGCCTCCGAGAGGCCAGACGAGGCGGAGGCCCAAGAGGCCACCATGGAGCCACCTCCGGAGGGAGAGGCCTCCACAAGAGGGGCTGACGAGCCCGAGGCCGCGGCAGGCGCGGCTACCACAGGAGGGGCTGAATCTGCCCCTGGCGGGTAGGAGGAGGAAATGCCTCCGGAGCCCACGGACGCCAGAGCCGGGGACGAGAGGATGCCCAATCCCCAGAGGGCTCCTAACGCGGGCGGCGAAGGAGGCTGCCACACGAGCCCCCAGGTCGCACCAGGAGCGGCCGTGAGTCCGAGGCAAGGTGCCTCGGGTACCTCGCCAAGCGTCGAGGTCTCGGCACCCCGCGACGATGCGGGGACCTTGGCGCTGCGGGAGCCGCGCCGTCACACAGCTCGCCGTAGCTCCGTCTTCAGTCAAGCGCGGCAGACGCTCGACAAGCTGGAGACGCAGTACGCCGAAGAAGAACTCGCCAGGGCGGAGGAGCGGGCAAAGCTTGACGAGGCCTGGGCCCTCCTCCGCCAGAGGGTGGAGAGCTGCCGCCGGCAGGATGCGGCGGCCCGGGCGGCGCGCGAAGAGGCGATGCGCTTCGCCAAGGAGACCCGCGAGAGCGTGAAGCGGGAGGCGGCAGAGACCATGGAGCAACTGGATGCCGCGCGGGAGGCGCTCGAGGCGGAAACCGCCTCCAAGCAGCAGGAGATCTGGGTCGCGGAGAAAAAATTCATCATGGACTCCAAAGTCGTCGAGGACAGCTTGAAGGAGCTCCGCGAGAGGCTGGACGCTCGCGGGGAGCAGCTGACACAGCGCGAAGCAGAGCTGACGCGACATGAGGGAGAGCTCTCCCCCCGCGAGGAGGAACTGCGCTGGCGTGAGGAGCAGGTCCAGCAGCTCGAGAGGGACCTGGCCACCCGCGAGGAGGAGCTGGGGCCTCGCGAGAGCCAGGTGGCCCAGGATGAGGCCACCTGCGCGGAGCACCTCGAGAAGGCCAACGCCAGCCTCGCGGCGAAGCAGAAGAAACTGAAGGAGGAGGCCGATGACAGGGTCAAGCTCATCCGTCAAGATCTCTCCAAGAGTTACGACGAGAAGGCCAAGAAGCAGGAGGAGCGCTTCACGACGAAGTGCAATTTGCTCTAGAACCGCATCAAGGGGCTCGAGAAGGGGAGAAACAGATGGCCTCCCGCCTTCAGAGCGCCAGGGCTGCTCAGGCTCGTGCGGAGGAGAAGGCCGCCGCCCTGGAGAAGGACCTGAGCGAGCTCCACCAGCAGGTGGGGCCGGTTGCAGACGCCGCAGAGGAGGCACAGTGCAACGCGCAGATCGCGCGAACCATGTCACGCCAGCGCCAGTGCATGCTCCAAGACCTGGTGTCCCGCGTGCGTGCTGTTGGGGATCGCCTGGGGACCGAGGTCCCCTCCCTCGCCACAGAGGGGAACGATGACGAGGCCGGGTACGCATTCTTCTTCGAGCGATTCCTCACGAAGCTTGAAGAGACCGCAAAGAGCCTCGACGAACGCATCGTGGAGGAGAGCCGCGATCTCCTCGTCCTCGCCACTTGCTGCATCTTCGCCAACCTCGTGAGGCTTCAGCCTTCCCTCGACCTCGAGGCCGTGATGGCGCCCGTCGACCTCAGCTGCCGCGTCGCGGTGAGCGACAGGATGCGGAAGGCCGCAGAGGCGTATGCAAAGAAATTCGACCAAGTCGAGGTAGAGGAGGACGAGGACGATGGCGAGGAGGACGCCGCGGAAGAGGAGGAAAATGCCACTGCGGACGATGGGGGCACCTCAGGAGGCCCGACGGCCTGAGCTCCTTCCTGCGGCTGGATGTGCATGGGGCACACATTATCTTAGTATTTTGCTTGTAAAGCCTTGTAAAGAATTGTTTAAGTTTTACTTGAATGCGCTTGTGAATATCCCTCGGGAGGCTTTTATCTTTCCCTTCATGTCTTTTTCGCTCTATGTCTTAGGACCCTCTCTTAGCGCTACACCACCACCGCTTCGGTATGTGAGAGTCAGGGCTCCACAAGGCCGGGGGGTGCGTGAGGCCTCGAGAAGTAAGAGCTCCCTAGGCACAATGCTCGGGGCTCCCCTTTAACGCGCAAGCAGCCCATGACGCATAGGAGAGAGAAAAGAGGCTCAAGGGACAAAAACCAGCGAAAGGAAATTTAACCAAGTGTTTGGACTTAGCTTCGCGAGGCGTTTTTGCCTTGGAGAGGGTGTTGGTTCCCTGATGAGGCGTCTTTGCCTTGGAGAGGGTGTTGGTTCCCTGATGAGGCGTTTTTCTCCCGAGGTTGCCTGAGGCTTGTTTTGAACCTGCTTTCCTGCGCTTGGACAGATAGGCATACCCACAAGCAATACATAGCTAGATAACTCATGCACGCTCGTATGTTCCTTCATGTGTGTCTCGCGAGGAGAACAGGCACCAAGGTCCTTGGTGAGTTGACGTGCACGGGAGCTGGCCCATGAGTTCAGAGCTCCTTGGGAGTTGACGTACATGAGAGCTGACCCGTGAGTTCAGAGCTCGGATCCCTTGGGTTTGAGGCGCTACTGGGATGCTCCCGAGGCACAGGCACCATGCTCAGCCCCCACTCGCGAGATGCACAGGAGGGATCATATGAGCAAGGATGAAATGCAATAATATAACTGCTTACCGAAGCAACAACATATGCTGGCGCGAAGCGCAAAGATTCAAAGTGACCTGAAACAAGGGTTCATTACACTGGCATGGCTAGAAGTACAAAATCCTCCATGTCTGGGCATGGGGTTCCACATGGAGTGGCTGAGACTCTCGCGGCCCGAGGCGACGCATGTAGAGAGAGCTCAGAGGGGGCCCCTATGCGGGGGTGGCTTCATAGAGCCTGTGGTCCGCCATGTCTGGGCATGGGGATCCACCTCGCCAAGGCATGGTGCTTGAAGAAGTCACCTTGCCGAGGCGTGGTGTGGCTTGAGAGTCTTTTCGAACGGCCCGTGGCAACGTATAGTAGAGAGGGGAGCTCGAATATTTTCCTCGTGGAGGATGGTGGCGCGAAGCTCTCCCTTGATGCAAAAAATTGCTCGTCGAGGACGATCAGGGGTAGAACTTGCGCAAGTGATGGATGTTCCAGGGGTTGGCGACAGGAATGCCGTCCTCCGTCTCGAGCCGCGCGGAGCCAGGCCTGGCGATGTGCACAACCCTGTAGGGTCCTTCCCACATTGGCGAGAGCTTGTGGAGGCCGTGCCCTGGAGAGGATTCTCCTCAGGACAAGGTCTCATGCTTCGAGAGTGCGTGGGCGGATGTGGCGGCTGTGGTAGCGACGGAGGTCTTGTTGGTACTTTGCCGCTCTTAGGGCTGCACTGCGACGGAGCCCCTCGAGCAGCAGTAGGTCGTCGTTGCGGAGTTCGTCCAGCTCAGCCTCCTTGAAGGCCAAGACTCGTGGAGAGCCGTGGGTGATCTCGCTGGGGAGAACAGCTTCAGCGCCATAGACGAGGGAGAACGGCGTCTCGCTAGTGGGCTTTGTTGGCGTGGTGCGGATGGACCAGAGCACCGAGGGGAGCTCATCGATCCAGTGCTTGCCGCTGGCCTTGAGGCGGTTGAAGCTTCTCGTCTTGAGGCCCTTGAGCACCTCGGCGTTGGCTCGCTCGGCCTGCCCGTTGCTTCATGGGTGAGCCACCGAGGCGTAGCAGATTTGGGCGCCGAGGCTGCCGCAGTAGGACTTGAAGGCGTCGCTGATGAATTGCGAGCCGTTGTCGGTGATGATGCGGTTGGGCACGCCAAAGCGGCAGACCAAGCTCCTGATGAATTTTACCGCTGATTTCGCCGGGATGGTGCGCACGGGTTCCACCTCATGCCACTTGGTGAACTTGTCGATGGCGACGTAGAGGTAGCGGAAGCCCCCGAACGCTCGCGGGAAAGGTCCCAGGAGGTCCAGCCCCCAGACCGCGAACGGCCAGGAGAGCGGGATAGTTTGGAGTCCTTGCGCGGGCTGGTGAATTTGCCTGGCGGGGAATTGGCAGGCGCCGCAGGACTGGACGATTGCGGCTGCATCTTGAAGCACTAAAGGCCAGTAGAAGCCACTCCGGAAGACCTTGCCTGCGAGGGTGCGTGAGGATGAATGGTGGCCGCACTCTCCGCTGTGGATGTCATTGATGAGCTGGCGGCCTTCCTCGGTAGGGACGCACCGCAACGCAACCCCGTTGGGGCGCTTACGGTACAGGTCTCTGTCGTGGAGGCAGTAGGACTTGGCCTGGTGAGCAACTCTCTCGGCCTCTGCATCTTTGTAACAGCCCCAGATTAGTACCCTAAAATATGGGCCAAATTTTCACTTTTTGTTTTGGATTGCATCATGGCATCCTTTTAAAATTTACTAATCTAAATAAAGCAACACTTGGAAAATTAAAAACTCGGGGAGCAAAACCCTTCCCAAAATTTCCAAACCATATACACTACTCAATTTGGTAAAACCAATTGTTCTCAAGTCTCCAAATTGTTCTGGAAACTCAAGGTCATAATTTAGAAATACTTTCCAAAGGCTAAATCCTTAACAAGCGTTTAAATAAATATGAGGTTTCAATGTGTCTCAATTCAATTTATATTTTGGAACCAAGTTAAGCTTCCCCAAAAATTCAAAATAAAAATATGGGGTGCTTCATTGGTATAATCTGAGCCTCCATAAATAATTTCATAATTTATTGAATTGTTTAAATACTCCAAATAAATGAATTTGGGAAACCATTAAAATTTGCCTTAATTAAACCTTATGGCGAAATGTGGTGCAAACCTTTTTATTCTGGGACAATAATTTTTGTGGTGTTTCCTTAGTACATAGGGAGCCCACATGAATTTTTCCTTAATTTCTGAAAATGTTTTTGTGACTCGTTTAAATAGCCAAACCCTGCTGGTCATATTCTAAAACTTGGAAAAATGGAAAAAGGTCAAACACCTGAATTGTGGACCCTCTTGTCAGCCCTTCTCCTCCTCCTCCTCACTGGCGCCATGCCGCGGTCTGTCCTCCCGTGCCGCCCTGTCCCCCTGCTCTCTGGAGGGCAAGAGGAACCCGTGCCCTGCCCGTCCTCTCACTCGGCCACTTGCTCCGCACCCCATCTCCCCCCTGTTTTTCCCGGATCGGGACGGACCATAGCTGCCAGTGCCGTCCTCCGCGGTGGCGACGCCGTCGCCGACGAATTCACCGTCATTGGAGTTCCCCGGGACGAGCATGCGCTGCCACCACCTCCACCTCGACCTCCTCTCCCACCCCACCTGCAGAATCGGGCCGGGAAGCCCGGGACAGACGTCCGCGTCTTCGACCTACCCCTCGTCGGGCCGCTGCACGTCGAGCTCCTCACCGCCCCCTCCGTCGACTCCGGCCACCAGGACACGAGCTAGAGCCGCCACCGGTTCCGCGTCGTCAACCTCTGCCATTCCGTCGCGGGCCTCAAGCCGGGACGCCCTCACCCGGGCGTGCTAAGCCGCATCCTCCCGCGTCGGCAGCCGCCAGCCGAACAATCCGTCGTCGGTCTCCCACCTCCTCGCTCTCACCAAGCGCATGCGGTCAGCGAGGGTAAGCACGCCGTCTCCGTGGACACCCTACCTCGTCCCCTCCCCTTCCCCCTGTCGTCGCCGCCGGTCACCGCGCCTACGCGCGCCGGTCGTGGCTTGACCAACACGCGCGCCTGCTCGCCCGGCCTGGCGCCCGGCCTGGGCCAGCCGTGAGGCCGGTTCCCTCTGGCCTGACCCCGACCTGCACCCCGGTTTGGGCCGGCTCTGAGGCCGGCTCCCTCTGCCACTGGCCCGGCCTACAAACCGGCCTGGGACGACCAGTGGGCCGGCCTGCGCAGTAAAAGCAGAATATGTTTAAATTCAAATATTTGATAACTTTTCAAATGTTGGTCCAAATTTAGCAAATCAAATACCATTTTGATCAGGAAAACAAACCCTACAATATGAGATCATTGTGACTTTATTTTGAAACCATATTTTGTTGTTTGTTTTAAGAATTTCTAAAATGGGTTAAATAATACCGAATTTGAGAAATTCATAAGTTATTAAATATTGATCCAAAAATTATGAATAAGATATCCTTGTGATCCACACTTCAAATGCTATCAAATTATGCACTTATCACATCATGATCACAAATTCTTATGTGATGTTATTCATAATTTGATCAAATGAATTAAATTCAAATAATTATTTAATTAATTTGCTATTTATTCATCGGTACTCCGAAAATTACAAATGAAGTACCAAAATGATTGGAATAACAAACCCTAACCATTTCATGTCATGTTCATGCATATTGAGCCACTTCTCTAATATTTTAATAATTTATAAATATTGTGGTCACTAAGATAAATATGGAGTTGTGTCCAAATAATTGCACTAATTATTTGGAACTCCCTTTAATTTGTTAAATAAATTAAATGGTATTATCTTTGCATCAAATGGACATGTCATCATGTGATTGAGAATTGCACCTTGTGTTCTGGTGATTTATTTGTTCCTTGTACTTCTTTTGGGTATCGATAGATTCCGGAGTCGAGGTTAACGCTACTTACCCCGACGAGCAGTACTACACGCCCGGGCAGCAAGGCAAGAGATAACCTAACCTTCTTGGCATTCTAGCATCCTATGTTTATATCAACTTATTTTTATCCACCATAATATTGCATGCGATTCAAATGTCTCCTTTGATCAAAATATAGAGAATCCTATTATTGCATGTTTTTCCCCGAGCCAATCACATGTATCCCTACCTATGAAACCTAGGGTTGAAGTGTTGGCCCGAGATAAAGATAGAATTGGTGTATTTATATGCTTAGCTATGCTTAGCATGCTTAGCATGCTTAGCCATGCTTAGATAAATGCTTTATGTCCGTTGTAAATTCCATAATTGTTGATGTTGATGGAATAATTCGGGCATGGTGGATAATTGTGATGCTTAATTAAAATGCTAAGACGGTTTGGGTGAGTTGCCATCGGGGATGGTGTTTTGCCTCACCCTAGCCCCTAGGTGCGAGTTCTTTACCTCTTGAACCAAGACGAGCGTGCTGCCATTGGTGGGTGTATGGGCGCCTTACTGACCGAATAATTTGTGAGGGGCTTGTCAAGGGTCCTCTAGTTCGAGTTTTCCATTTGCCGTGTGTGTGAGCAGAAAAAGAATTGTTGAGGATGGTGGTGTTTAGGATGTGACGGTGGGCCAGGGCGCTGGGAGCGCTGAACCTGTCCTTCCGCCACTGATGGTCCTTGAGTAAGCCTCATGCATTGTAAAGGTCTAACCGCGCCCGCTCGCCGGCCTTCCCCGGAAGAGGGCCAATTAGGTGAGCCGGACGGTACCAATGGGTAAATTAGTACACCCCTGCAGGGTTTAATCTTTTCGAAAAGCCGTGTCCACGGTTATGGACAACTTGGGAATAGACGATAAGATCATAGAGAATATTAACCTAATTGATATGGCAGCTAAAGGTTGCATAATCAACGTGTGACAAAGGTTCACTTCCTCGAGGGTGATTCGAGGGGGTGCCTTGGTGGAGATGAGTGTGGTTGGTGACGAAAGGGGTTCGATGAGAACCATTGATGACAAAGTTACTCTCTTATCCCCTTTATGAAAAGTATTCTGAGTAGACGACGCCTTGTGTCTTTTTATCTCTTTTAAATGAAAATTGGCTTTATGCAAAACAAGTACACAAATAGCTTTAGAGCCTCCATTAGTCATTGGGCCTATATCGCCCTACTAAACTTGCGAGTACATCGTACTCAGTCTCTCTTTGCTGCCTCTATATTTGTATTTCAGAGGAGGACGACACCGAGCAGCTAGGTGGGTTCTTCGTTGACGTCGACTACTAGTCTGGGGTTCCCAGGTGGCAGCTTGGGACCGTGGAACAAGCTGGCTTGGGTGATGTTTATTGTAGGCCTCTTAGGCCATATATTTGCTTCTTGTTGTTAGACAACACTACCCGCTTCCGCTTGTTGAATTGATGGTCTGTGACCTTTTGATGTGTAAAATTTGTATTCTTCTCATTATATGAGTTGCTATATGTTTTGTGTCGTAGAGTCATGGAATGTGCCAGATTTGTTCCACAAGTCTTGATCTCTCTACTATACGGGGTAGCGATGTCTGTTGTGCAAAGCTCCTTTGTATAGTTTTGGGGTCGGGGCGTTACAATCTTCTTCGGGAAGGACTCGATCTTGCAAGTAGCTCTTGATCTCGTCGATCCAACCAGTGTCTTGGCGTACCAGGGTCATCAGCAGGCGATCGCCTGAGGGCAGCCCACAGTTTGGTGCTCCACTTGATGGGGCTGGTGGGAGCTCCTCATTGATGCTCATGCTGACCGCTGGTTGCTTGACCGAGGACCTGGCGAGTCTCTCCTCGAACACTCCAGGCTTCTGGGCTTCCCTTCTTGCCGCTCGCCTGGCAAGTTCATCTGCTTCTTGATTTTCCCCTCGCGGGATATGCTTGAGCTCCATGCCCCTGAAGTGCTTCTCGAGTTTGCGTACCTCTTCAAGGTAGGCTACCATGTAGGTGTCCTTAGGCGTGTAGATCTTGTTGGAGAAGTTGACGAGGAGCTGAGAGTCGCCCTTGATGAGGATGCACTTGATGCTGAGGGCAATGGCAGCTCTGAGCCCAGCGAGGAGGCCTTCGTATTCAGAAATGTTGTTGGAGACCTTGTCGCTGTCCTTGAAGCACAACTGGACGGCGTAGTAGAGCTTGTCGCCTGTTGGTGAGGTCAGGACAGCACCAGCCCCTGCACTCCGGGCCGCGAAGGCGCCGTCGAAGTGCATGGTCCAGTAACTGGGCTCCGTCTCTCCTGAGGTTGTAGCCTCTTCCTCTTGAGGCTCTTCTTCACGCGTGTCCATCCATTCAGCCATGAAATCAGCCAGCGCCCTGCCCTTGATGACCCTTGTGGTGTCAAACTCCAGTTCGAAGAGTTGCAGCTCGATGCCCTAGCTTGCGACGCGATCTGTTGCATTTGGGTTGCGTAGGACTTGCTCCAGGGGGTACGAGGTGACAACCTTGATGGGGTGACCCTGGAAGTAGTGGCGCAGCTTCCTGGAGGCGCTGAGGAGTGAAAAAAGGAGCTTCTGCTGCATGGGGTAGCGCTCGCGAGCGTCCCGCAGCACTGTGCTGACGAAGTACACGGGATGCTCGACGAGGGTGGTTGTTGACGTTGTAGCGGTTGGCTCCTCTCGAGGCTCGGTGGAGTCCTTGTCGAGGTTTTCTTGAGGCCCCACTTGTAGAGGCTCGGCATGAGGATGGAGGCTTGACGAGGCTGCTTCCTTGTCGAGGAGTTCTGGGCTTGGCGAGGCGGAGCTCTGCTTGGCGAGGACTGGCTCTTCCCTTTCAGCCACCAAGACCGCGCTTGCCGTCTGAGGAGTGGCTGCAAGATACAGTTTCAGAGGCTCGCGAGGGCGTGGGGAAACCATGATGGGTGGGCTCGCCAGGTACTTCTTCAGGTCCTCGAAGGCCTTTGCCGCTTCAAGGGTCCACTTGACAGGACCAGACCTCTTCATGATCTTGAAAAATGGCAGCGCCCTCTCGCCGAACTTGGAGATGAAACGGCCAAGGCTGGCCATACATCCCGCTAAGCGCTGCATGTCCTTGAGGCGACGAGGGGGCTGCATCTCTTCTATGGCCCTGATCTTGTCGGGGTTTGCACACCAGGAACCCGAGGAGTTTGCCTAAAGGGACCCCGAAGACGCACTTGGCGGGGTTCAGCTTGATGTTTACCTTGCGCAGGTTGGCAAAGGTTTCCTCGAGGTCCTTGATGAGCGTGTCCTTCTCGCGGGTCTTGACCACGATGTCGTCGACGTAGGCCTCTGCATTCCTTCCCATTTGAGCCCCCAAGGCGATCCTCATGAGGCGCTGGAAAGTGGCACCGGCATTTTTCAGGCCGAAAGGCATGCAGACGTAGCAAGACACACCACAAGGGGTGAGAAATGATGTCTTCTCCTCGTCCTCCTTCGCCATCTTGATCTGGTGATAGCCTGCGAAGGCATCCAGAAAACAGAGAGTTCGCAGTCGGCGGTGGAGTCCACGATCTGGTCAATCCTCGGGAGGGGATAAGGGTCCTTGGGGCAAGCTTTGTTGAGGTCGGTGAAGTCGATGCAGAGGCGGCTTCCTCCGGTGTGCTTGGGGACGACCACACCATTGGAGAGCCAAGTGGGATGGACAACTTCTTTGATGATGCTAGCTTTCTTCAACTTATCTACTTCTTGAACGATGAAATCTTGCATCTCTAGCGCCTGGCGCCGCGACTTTTGCTTCACGGGGCGTGCGTTTGGACACACGGTTAGGTGGTGCTCGATCACCTCCCTCGGTACTCCAGACATATCTGACGGTGTCCATGCGAACATGTCAGAGTTTGCCCTGAGGAAGGCGACGAGCGCGCTTTCCTATTTGGGAGGCAAGCTGGTGCCGATGGTGACGCTAGCCCCCGAGCCGTTTGCCTCAAGAGGCACCTGCTTCGTCGCGGCCTTCTCCTGAGAGAACAGCTACTTCTTCTTTGCGGGGGGGCTCGGGAGGGGTTCCTCATCCTCGTCAACGGGGGACGCCACCGCGGCAGCCTTGTAGGCCGCTTGCGCAGCGTACAGAGCATCTGAGACCATGCCACGGATGACGATGGTGCCACCCGAGCCAGGAAGCTTGACGAGGTTGTAGGCGTGGTGGGTCACCGCCATGAACTTGGCGAGGGCGGGGTAGCCGAGGATGGCGTTGTAGGGCAGGCCGATGTGCGCGACGTCGAAGTCGATCAGCTCGGTGCGGTAGTTGGCTTGCGTGCCGAAGGTGACCGCGAGCCTCACTTCCCCCAAAGGGGTCGTGAGACCCTCTGTCACCCCCGAGAAGGGCCTGGTGGGCATGAGCCGCTCGTAAGGCACCTTAAGCTTCTCGAAGGTCTCGACAGAGATGACGTTGAGGCATGCACCCCCATCGATGAGCGTCTTAGAGACTGTGATGCTGTTGATGGTGGGGGTGCAGACCAGCGGGATGGTGCCAACAGTTGAAGTGGACTTGGGGTGGTCGCTGGAGTCAAAGGTGATTGGGTACTGGGACCACTTGAGGGGCCTGGAGGCCTCGACCCCGGGAAGCGCTGCCGTGATCTCGCGAGCGAGTTGCTTGAAGTGGCGGTTGGAGCTATGGGCCTGAGCCCCGCTGAGGATGCAAGCGGCCCCGCGAGGCACCTGGTAGCCCTCAGGGGTCTCGGTAGGGAGGTTGTCATTCGCGGGCTGGACGGCGTTGGCTTGAGGGTTCTGCTGGTAGTTGTCGTTGTAGTTGTTGTTGTTCCGGCGTCGCCCCCCACGGCCGCCGTGGCCGCCGTGACCTTGCTGCCTCTCGCGAGCCTCGCGAAGCCTCTTGAGGTCGTAGCAGTCCTCGGTGGCATGGGAATGCCTGTTGTGGTAGATGCAGAAGGGGCGATCATCTTTCATCTCGGGGTCCGCGGCTGGAACCAGCGAACGAGACGGTGCAGGAGCGGCGACGCGAGCGGCGTCGACGAGCTCAGAGAGGCGGTTGAGCCAGGCTTCTTGAGCCTCCGGCGTGGGGCGGTACTGCAGCAGCTCCTGCGCCATGAGAAGCGCAGTTGCTGGGCTAGGCGCAGGGCGGCCCAGTGAGGAGGCAGCACGGTCCCGCGACGGGTGCAGGGAGGAAGCTTCCTCTTCGCCGAGGTCGTCCTCGGCATGGTCGTCGTTGTTGTCCTCTGGATGCTCGACGCGGGGCTCGGGGTCGACGTGGCGCTCCGGAGCATCGCTTCCGCGCGGGCGGCCGCGCGGGTTGCCGGCTGGAGCGGTGGCGGCGCTGGCCGTCCGGCGAGCAAGATGTTCGGCGCGAGAGCCGGCCAGGGCGGTGTCGAGGTTGAAGATGCGCCTCAGCCCCCTACCTGGCGCGCCAAATGTCGGAGAACTGTCCTAGGAACTGGGTGTGTCTCACTAGGTACGGAATCGAGTAAGGGGCTGAACACGGAATCAAACAACCCTCAACGTGCCTCGGCGACGGCGCTCGTCGAGATCGCTGTGGGACGGCACTGCAGAGATGAACACACGATGTTACCCAGGTTCAGGGCCCTCTTGGAGAGGTAAAACCCCTACGTCCTGCCTTACTTGTATTGCACTGCTTGTAGAGGTTACAGTACAAGGGGAGCTTCGGGAGCTCGAGGTGACTACCAATGACTAACCCTAGAACAGCACTGAAGCTTCAGATTGGGCCAGATCCGAACCCTAGATCTTAGATCTCCCACCAACTAAGAGACCAACCAGAATCGAACCCTTTGCCTGAACGTGCTCCCCCTCCTTTTATTGGTGTCCTGGACCTCTTCCCCCAAATATCTTTGCGGGAAGGGTTACCACATGGCGACGAAGGAGGAGGACGGGTGCACGATAAAGGGTGAGTCCATGGACGCGGTCCATGGCAGAGAGCAGCGTCACCAAAGCTGGGAAAGCCACCGTCCAGCCAGGACGTCGCCCTTGGAGCGTAGCGGCAGACGGTCTCCTTATCACCAAAATGGCAAGTCTTGTAGCTCCTTTTCTTGGTGCAGCATTGTTGACCACTTTATACATGAGAATGGAAACAGCGGCGCTGTCGTCACCGCGTGCTGGCGCGCCCGTGACTCTGCGGAGGGCGCAGAGCCCATGTGCGCCCTGTCGCGGAGACAGAGCTTGCTTCGTGGGGAAGGAACCCCGCGAGGCCGGAGGCCTCGCCGAGCTCTTTGGCTTGATCCTTGGAGATGCCCTCTCGAGGAGAGGTCCCTCGCGAGGAAAAAACCCTCGCGAGGCTCGCCAGGCTTGGAGAGCCTGGTCCTTAGCGAAATCTTCTGAAGAATGTCGTGGGCCCTGGCAGGCCGGCCCGTGGTACCCTGGTTTCCACTATGCCGACATCTGGCTTGGCTTGTACAGACTCGACAATAGGGTCCTTGAAAGTAACTTGCCTCACTTCCTTGCCCTTAGTAGCCAACGTCAACTCAGCAGGCTTTTTGATGCTTGGAGTCAAATCTGAAACAACGCAGTTGTGACCATCCTTTTTCACTCGGTAGATTTGCTTCACCACCTCCTTCTTCCTCCACGAGCTCCGGGCTAACTCTCCATTGAGTCGGTCTTTATCATGTGTTTGCCGGCTTGTTCCTCTCAGAGCTATGTAATCTTGGCGAAGTGATTTAGTATAAGATGGATGGTGTGCCCGTGAGTCATACCTGTCCCTTGATGGATATAAATAGAAGCCGACTTAGGAAGGTATGGACGACTTCGGCATTGGCGGCCCGAAAGGAGTACGTGGAGTCGGTACGTCGAGCTTCTTCTTTCGCCAATCCCGGTCTTCCGACTTGCGCCCTGTTGGTGACTGCGATGCCTTTGTGTCAGTTGGTTGATGAGCACTTTTTGCTTTGCTTATCTTTTGATATTTATCCAATAATTGAGCGAAGGTGACTTTCAATTTCCTCCTCCTGTGCTTATCGCTGTCTTTGTCCTCTTTGGCTTTGCCGGCATCGGTTTCTAGATTTGGTGGTTGCCCCCCAGTGTTAGGCGTCTTCGCTGCAGCTTTGATCGAACGTCCGTCTTCAATATTGCCGACTCGATTGCCGACTTGAACAATCTCTTTTCTTGACGACTCGATCTCATCAACTTCATTGTGTACCTGTCCATCTTTGGATGAGTCGGCTTGAGGTAGCCGATTCAACACTTGATTGTCGTCAAGTCCAGTTTGTGCTAAGTGGTCATCCGCTTGTGTCACACCAAATTCCAATCGTCCTTGAATGGCCCATTGTGTAGTTTGATGGTGCACGTTGCAGTCTTGAATACTCTGCTCGCAAGAATTCTGGATTCGTCCTCTCCTGACGACTCGGCATAGTGATCATCTATGATAATTGGATTAGCTAGCGATGCACCGGCAATGAGATCAACTACCGGCTTTATCTTGTAGCCGATAATGTGGTACCGGCTTTATAGCTAAGCAACCGAGCGGTGCCGGCTTAACATCACCCGAGTCGGCTATGCATCGTATCTTGTCCTCCTTTTCCGATGCTCTCGAATCGGCTATTTGGAGGACCTGGGAACCTGGATTTATATTTCTGCAACCAAAATAATTACATAACATATGTCTCATCTGAGACCAGATGTTAGCCAGGCATGCAACAAGCAAAGTTGTCCAAATGAATATAAAAGTTAGCTGGCAAGACGAGAACAACTTTGGCTGTGATAAATTGTCACTATTAGCCTCTATGCTTGGTATGATACGTTGACCAGCATGATTAGTGACAAGATTATTCCTAACAAAAAAATTACTCATCTCGATCGGTCTTTCAAAATTAACTAGAATCAAACTAGTAAATGCATCAACAATATATTCTTGACCTGATCGAAAGATAAGTAAACTGTCGGCTAGGCGTACCTCTTCGAAGACGTTGGGAGAACTTGATGTTGACACAACTGGAACAACGCTCTGCTCTGCCTCTAAATAAATCTCCAACGCCTCGACTTCCTCTTCTGGATCCCGGGACACGTCTCTTGTACGCTCTTCATTAACCGAACATTGTCCGGCTTCTCTCTCTAACTCTTGATGCTCATCATTAACCGAACATCGTCCGGTCGTGTCATTTGGTTCTTGATGCTCATCATCTTTGGCACGGAACTCGCAGGGTAGCTCGTATGCTCCCTCGTATCCAGAAAAGTCGAACACATATGATTCACGTCGCTTGTCGTGCTCTGGCTCAACGAATTCTTCCTCTATCGGCTCGATGGACTCGGCTCGTGTGTCTGACTCGGCATTACCCGAACTGTCGGGTTCAGCTTTCGTGAAGTCGGCTATGTCTGCCGGGTCGATCTCGCGCTTTTGATTAGACTCGGCACCTGCACTGTCCAACTCGGCTTCTGCCGACTTGATCATGCTAGCCGAGTCAACCTTTCCTGGTCGGCTCACAGAGATTCGTCTTCTTGCTTTGGTAACGCAAATGATTCGACATGATTGTTGCATGGGGGATCGGACCTGACAATATCTTCCTTGAGCTTTGCATAAAACATCTATAAGTCCTCCTCCTCACGCTTTTTCTTGAATGCTTCGAATTCTTCTCTGGGCTTCCTTTTGAAAACTTCATAGCCTTGACGTTGTTCGTCTGACAACTCATCCAAAGTTGGCATAATGAAGTCACTGGTGTTAGCTGCGGCATCTTTAGTGTCCGGCTTTCCGGCTTTACCCGAATCAGTTGACTCGGCTGTAGCCGACTTAGTCATGCCCAAGCCGGCCGCATTGGTCCAGTCAACCTTTTCTCGTTGTTTGGCTTGCAGCGCTTCACCTTCTGTGTTGCGTGAAGGAGTTAATCTGGTTTCTTCTTTCAAACTTCTTTTCCTCCTATTCATGCTTCTTCTTATGCGCCTCAAAATCTCTCATGTTCTTGGCCTTTCATTCATCATAGGATTGCCCCCCGACTCCTTTGAAATATTTCGGCTGTGGTGAGCCGAAATTTCGCAGTGGTGAGTGGGAGGTACTATTAGCCGCAATAACCTGAACCGACACCTGTACTCCTGTAGAATCTCCATATAACCGGCCACGACCATGAAGGTAAGCCGATTCATGAAAACCACTAGATGCATATGGCGCCGAGTAATTAGTTCCATGAGGCGGTGTGTAAGTCGACTGAGAGTAACCGGCCACATAGCTCGTAGAACCATAGCCAATTCCCCCATCCATCGGCCTGTTTGGGGACGATCCCGCATAGTGCGAGTCGACATCCGATGAATAAAACCATGAGACATCCTCTACCCTGTGAAGTGTCCCATGTTGATCAATCGAGTACTCAATGTTATTCATCGGCCTATAATCTAGGGCAGCCACTGCATGAGAACTCGGATCTGTTTGTCGTGTGCACATTAGGCGGTCCTCCATCGGCTTTTGCTCATAGTTATATGGAAGATAACTAGAGCTAGCCGATGAAGTATACCCGACCACACCGACGCAAGGGCTATTCGCATCTATGTAACTTGATTGATGATACATGTTACCTTCGTAGATTTCTGCCTCTTGATGCGCACCTTGTAGCGAGAACGGGCTGTAGATTGTTTGATGCTTCGTCCCCAGCGGAGTCACCAAAAAAGTGTGTCGCAACAGTGGAACATGGGGTTCCCCTGATGCGGTCAAAGTGGGTCCATCGCACATGGGCCCACCAAGGAGGCACTCAAGGCCAAGGCACAAGACTGGCAGATGGGCCCCCCATCTGCCCCAGGGCTTCCCGGCGCGCGCGGCATCGACAACCAAGGCAAAGGACTCGGGGACCCTCCGGGGCCCCCTCGACCCGGAAGCAGGCATGGAGGTCCCGGGACCCCGACGCCCGGCAGGAGGCCAGGCTCACCCCGGGAACCAACCTCCAGTGTGCAAAGAGGATAAGCTTGCTAGCCCTAGCTGGAAGCTCCTAGAAGACTTGGGCGCCAAGAAGACGGAGGCGCCAAAGGGGGGCAGAGGCGGAAAAGCTGTCAGCCTCTGTCCGCCCTCTCTGGAAAAGGTGGGCGGCCTCACCTACCCCCTCTGAGAAGAATACTTGGACGAGAGGAGGCCACATCGCCTCCTAAGGAGAACCCGGAGGGGTTTTCCCGCCAAAACCCCTCCGGCCCCAAGGGTGCACCTGTGGTATCCCCTTAGCCTATAAAAGGAGGACCAAGGCACCCAAGGGGAGGAAAAGTCGGAAAGAAAGCTAAAACAAGTGGGAAAGAAAGCTAAGACAAGTGGGAAGTAAAGCTAAGACAAGTTGGGGGAGGCTAGGCTAGGTAGTGCACAAGTCCAAGAGTAGCTTAGGCGAGAGGTGATCTCCTCCGGGCCAGGATCTGCTCGTCTTCAACCTCTAGCCAACACCTCCCGGGTTCTCACCCGCAACCACCATTGTAAAGCTACACCATGATACACCTCTCAATCCAGACATGCAGGAGTAGGGCTGTTAGCCTCCGGGCGGCCTGAACCTGGGTAAACTCCTTGTGTCTCTATGATGCTTGCTAGTACGTAGATCTCGAGCGTGGACGAAGCCCCCGGGCGGAAGACGTCACTCAGCCTCCTTCGTGCCCCATACCGAACATAAAAAGGGGGTATCCTTTACTCCCGGTGTCCGTGATCCAAGACACGTCATCTGGCGCGCCAGGTAGGGGGCGCAAGCGCTGTTTTCTTCTTCGTCGGCTTCGTGTTCTTCGTCGGGATCTTCCTCAGTTCTTCATCGGCTTCGAGATCTTCAAGGAGATCTGCGTCAGATTCCACAGATCTTTCGGTCAGATCTCCCTCAAGGTCATCGACAAGGTCTTCGTCGACCTCAAGGTAATCGACAAGGTCTTCGTCGACCTCAAGGTCATCGACAAGGTCTCCGTCGACCTCAAGGTCATCGACAAGGTCTCCGTCGACCTCAAGGTCATCGACAAGGTCTCCGTCGACCTCAAGTTTTCCAGTAGGAATGGCGCGGAAGAGGAAGGCCAAGTCCAACAAGGAGTACCTGCGGTACCCGGGACTCGGCTTTGACCCCGAGGAAGCTTCAGCGATGCCAACCGCACAGGGTCTCGCCAGCGGGATTCGGTTCGTGCCCCCGGTGGCTCGGGCCGATACAGCTGCAGACGGGGGTTTGCCCCCGGGAAATAGTACAGGCATCGACGCCCCTCTTTCCCCGCGGATGCTCGTGGTGAAGGAAGAGCTCTGCTTGGAAACTTCCCCGCTGACTCTCCCCTTGGAGGGGGAGTGTCAGATTCAAGGTCAAGAAACTGAGGTCGCAAGGGACGAACCATACGTGCCGCAAGAAGTTCAGCTCCCGTTGGGCAAAGATGGACAACTGGGACACTGGTGCTCGTTCCATCAAACCGACAAGCACAATACCGATGACTACCGCGAACTCAGAAAGCGCCCAAGGGTCGAGGGATGCTACGTCTGTGGAGAGCTTGGTCACTTCCGCCGGAATTGCCCTTTGAATTCAAAGCCAAAGAAAACCCCGAAGAAGAAGAAGTCATCAAGAACTGTTGCAGACGCCTCCACCGAAACCAACAACTCGCCTTCACCACCCGCGACCCCCACGGGTCCACTAGTAACTACCTCTGACTGGGATCGAACCTATTTCAATGAGAATCAGCCAGAATGGGATCTCCCGGGTCACATCGTGACAATACACCCGGGACCGAGCGGGCCACCGCAAAAGTATCGGATTGCAAAGTGGTTGGCCTCCGGGCGACAATGAAAAAAGCCAGGAAGGGTCTCCGGACCGGCACAGCAAAGGTGTCAGCAAGGCGGGCGTAATTTTAAGCAGCACCAGGAATAAAAGGGGTCTCCGGACCGGCATAATAAGAATGTCAGCAAGTTGGACGTGCCCTCACGCGGCGTCGGGAACATGAAGTTCTCAGGACCGGGACCAAGGGCCCCAGCAATAAGGTCCTGCGCCAGAAAGGATGACTGGGCAGGCGGCTATTTCAGCAGGAGTCCCTGGCCCTGCGGGTAACCGCAGGCGGGGCAGAGATATGTCTTGAAAACGGCATAAAAGACCCGCTCTGGCGGCAGCGCGACGAAGCAATTGCTGAAATAGTCCAAAGGAGGTCGACATTAAGCTAAGTATGAAACGTGCTTGCACGGGCTTTTCCTTTATTGCTTCTGTTTTATGCATCTTGGCTAAGACGAAAGCGGGCGTTGTTTTGGGGTGGCGCCTCCGCGACTAAACTGTCTGTTTCCCTCGGGCAGCGGAATCGTGGGCTGAGGTCCGTGCGATCAGAAAACGGTGGGTTCTTGGGGGGGATGCGCCCTGTGTCGGTGGCTCAGATCCGTCTGAGTGCCCACGGCTGGTTAGCTCTCACGCTCATTAACCGTTCCCGAGAGCGTTAAGCCTCCACGGGTGCAATAAAACGGATGAAACCTGTGAAAGGTTATTTACATTCAGAAAGGTACAAACTATGCAAAAACACAGTTCACGTTTCCCAGTGTTGCTCCATCTGTTTTCAGGACCGGTTGTCGTCCTCGCGGGAGAAGTGCCCCATGATCTTGTCTACCTGGCGGGTCACCTCGGGGTCGGTCAGCATCTCGGGGGCGAGACCATATAGATCGGACAAGGAAGGAGGAGGTTGGTGATGTCGTCGAAGGGCCGCAATGAACTGGATGGCCACCTGCCGGGCAGCAACCCTCCCTTCCTGGAGGGTGGCTCTGCTCACGCTATCCCTGAGACCGTTGATGTGCGAAGCCACGAGCTCCAAGAATGATGGGTAACACCGAAGGGAATAGGAGCGCTCCGCCGGGAGGGCGGGCAAGCCCTTCACCTTCAGCGCCGCCAGCCCTTCGACGATCTTCAACACCCAAGAGTGCATTTGGAGCAGGATCTCGTCGTTCCCCCGCCGGTGCCGACGGAAGTCACTCGTCTCCTTGGCATGTGCTTCCTTAGCCTTTGCCAGGTCCTCTTGCACCTCTTTGAGCTGATAGGACAGCTTCTCGTGGCGGTCCCAGGCGATCTGGGCCTGCGATTTGCTCGTCTCCGCAGTCGCCAGGCTTTCGGCGAGCTTCTGGGCCTCGTCTCGGCGCACAATGGCCATGCGTTCGGCGGCCTCGTCCCGGAACTTCACCGCTTCCTCCAGGGTCCTGATCTTCTTCTCCATTTCGGATCGATGGGCGCCCGAGTTCTTCTTGGACTCTTCGGTTGCGGCCAAGGCCGTTTTCTGCGTGTCGATGGCGGCCAGCAGGGCCGCTATTCTCGATGCTTGGCAATATCGCTCGCTTCGGATCCTCCGGACGTCCTCTCGAGCTTGCTACCGGCGTTTCTTCTCGTGGGCAAGGTCCTCCTTCAGTCCATAGATCTTCCGATCCCTCGACCGGATGGCCTCGTCCTTTGCCCGGATGGTCTTCTCCGTCGCTGCCTCCATCTCCATGCGAGTCCACCCCTCTACGTTCAGCATCCCTTGCTCCAGGTGATCCTCCTCGAGGGCCGCTCTGGCCTGGTACGCCTCCTCCGCTTCGAGGAAGGCCTTCTTCTGGGCTTCGAACTCTTGGAGATGCTCCTGCAACTTCTTATGCTGGTGGGAACACCTTTGCTCCCGGGCGTTGAGCAGCTCTTCTTCCATCGCCACTCGCTCCTCGCGGGCCCTCACGGCCTCCTCCCCGGAGGAGGGTGACGGCTCCTGCTGCTCGAGTTCGGCCTTCGCAAAGGCCAGGAACTCCCTGACGTTGGGGAACGTCTGCGTGAACCTTGGCTCCGGGTTCGCCGTCTGCTGCTCAGGCCGGGGGCTCGCGGGCTTCGACGCCTGGGCGTCGTCGGGCGCTTGCTCGGCCTCTGCGTTGGGTTCGGACCGGTACGCTGGGGGCTCAACATCGTCTTCGCCCCCGGCGCGGTTCTCCGTCCCGTCAGCATCAACTTCAGGGCGGGCCGCTGGGGACTCAACATCGCCATCGTCCTCAGCGCGGTCTCCCGCCTCAGGATCTGCATCGACAAACAAGGTGTTAACCTTTGGGAGCCTCCGGGTCCCCCGGGGACAACTGTGGCAACTCTGGGTAGCTCTACCTGGAGATGGTGCCGAGGCTGCCGGGTCCCGACCCGGGAGCGTTCGCTCCTGCTCACGAATGGGCAATGTTCGGGTTGCCATCGACGGCGACCCCATGGGAGGCGGACGCCCCTTCGCGGCCACCGCGGGGCTTTCCGCAGCCTCCCCTTCTTCGACATCATCATCCACACGGACGCGCTTCCGGGAGCTCTCAGACTCGGAGGACCTGCAGCGCGTGTGCGACGGTCAGCACTGCCGCGGCTTCTATCAAGCAAGAAAGGATCAAGGGAGGCACGGAAGTTACCTTCGGGATCGCTTAGCGCTGGAAAAGCCCCACCGTCTCCCTGCAAGGTCTTCGAAGGGGTCCGGCATCGACACGCTCTCGTCGTCTCTGTCATCGGCAGGAATCGGGGGCGGGAAGTTCTCGTGTTCTCCCCTCGGTTTCTGCCCCGCTTGCGGACTTTGAGGAGCTGGCTGCCCGGGGGCGGCTCTACCCCAGCGTCTTCTTGTCCCGCGGGCGCCTCCCCCTCTCCTTTGGGGGACGCGGGGGGAGGGGAGCGGCCCAGCTCCTTTGGGCCCTCCTCTTCCTCATCTTCATCATCAAAGATCTCGGGCTCGTCTGGCGAGAAGTCCCCGTACGGCGGCTCCGCTGCCGTCCAGGACCTCCCTCGGACCGTCGCCCGGGGTACCGGAAGCGGGTCCAGGAACTCGGTACCCTGAAGCCCGTAAGCGTTGCACCCTGGCAGGAGAGGCGCCGCGTCCCCTCTCGCGATGCGGTCAAGCAACGAGAAGTCCCCCGCCGGGAGGTCATACCGCTCCCCCGGCAGCAGGAAGTGCATCTTTCCCTTCAGCATCCCGGGCGATACGTGAGACTCCGTCCCCTGGCGGGTCTCCCACAACAGTCGGGGCCTACGTTGTAGAGGAGCAATCCCCCTCCGCACGAAGTCTCCAGCGATCATGGCGCCTGTTACCTGACCATCTCGAAGCTCCGCGAACTTCTCGACAATCGGCAGAAGAGCCTCGTCTTGGGCACTAACGTCCCTCGAGTTGGCCAAACACTCGGCTGGGGCCGTCAGCACCAGGAGGTGCGGGCTGATGCTGCCCACTTGAACAAGGTACCAGTTCCGCCTCCAGTCCTTCCAGCTGGGATGGATCTTGGTTCCCAGATATTGGCTTGCGTTCTCCTGCTTGAGGCAGAAGGACACCCCACCTGCTATCCATCTTGATCTCCCCCTTCGGGGCATGAAAAAGTGTCGGAACAATGCCACGGAGGGCATTACACCGACGAACGCTTCGCAGGCGTGTGCGCAGGTTGCCAAGATCAGCACCGCGTTCGGATGCAGATGAAGCATGTGCAGCCCGAACTCCTCCAAGACCGCCATGAAGAAATCTGAGAAGGGGGGAAGCAACCCCGTCACCGAGAAATCATGGAACGTCACCACCTCGCCGTCTCGCAGGGAACTCGCCCCCGGACGGATCTCTAGCTGGTCGCCCCCAATGAACTCCCTGCTCAGCGTCTCGCGGACGGCGGAAATCCTCTCCTCGCTGGCAAATTCACTCGCATCGTACAGAGTTTGTGTCACTCTCGGTGAGGGAGGGTCGGTCCGGGCGGGGCCTGCCACCGCCCTCTTCTTCCCGCCGGTCTACCTCGTAGCTCGCTTCGCTCGCCTAGGCGCCATGGGCGAGGGGGGAGCTGATTTGCGGTATGCTACGAAAGGTGAAGACGAAGTGCTCTCCGGCGGCGCTTCAAGATCTCTGTGCTTGGGAAGGAGTGACGGATACAGTTCCTTGGAACCATGGCTTATAAGGCTCCCCACGCGTCGCATCATGGCCCCACCGCACCGGCCGGCGCGGAGTCCGAGGAGGCTTTCTGTTCGATCGTCTCCTCCCTGTGGATTCAAGTCGAACGTTGGTGGTCCGCGCGGATCGCAATGTTCAGAAGACCCGTCGGACGCGCGCCTCCGCAGTGCGCGGCTCTGACGGGTAAGACAAGACGTTCAAGACCTGACGCCGGGGACCCACTTTGACTCTTTTTTGGTCATAGCCCCGGCGGCAGAAGGGCGTGGCCGCCGGGACTATGCCCGGGGGCTACTGTCACAACAGTGGAACATAGGGTTCCCCTGATGCGGTCAAAGTGGGTCCATCGCACATGGGCCCACCAAGGAGGCACTCAAGGCCAAGGCACAAGACTGGCAGATGGGCCCCCCATCTGCCCCACGGCGTCCCGACGCGCGCGGCATCGACAACCAAGGCAAAGGACTCGGGGACCCTCCGGGGCCCCCTCGACCCGGAAGCATGCATGGAGGTCCCGGGACCCCGACGCCAGGCAGGAGGCCAGGCTCACCCCGGGAACCAACTTCCAGTGCGCAAAGAGGATAAGCTTGCCAGCCCTGGCTGGAAGCTCCTAGAAGACTTGGGCGCCAAGAAGACGGAGGCGCCAAAGGGGGGCAGAGGCGGAAAAGCTGTCAGCCTCTGTCCGCCCTCTCCGGAAAAGGTGGGCGGCCTCACCTACCCCCTCTGAGAAGAATACTTGGACGAGAGGAGGCCACGTCGCCTCCTAAGGAGAACCCGGAGGGGTTTTCCCGCCAAAACCCCTCCGGCCCCAAGGGTGCACCTGTGGTATCCCCTTAGCCTATAAAAGGAGGACCAAGGCACCCAAGGGGAGGAAAAGTCGGAAAGAAAGCTAAAACAAGTGGGAAAGAAAGCTAAGACAAGTGGGAAGTAAAGCTAAGACAAGTTGGGGGAGGCTAGGCTAGGTAGTGCACAAGTCCAAGAGTAGCTTAGGCGAGAGGTGATCTCCTCCGGGTCAGGATCTGCTCGTCTTCAACCTCTAGCCAACACCTCCCGGGTTCTCACCCGCAACCACCATTGTAAAGCTACACCATGATACACCTCTCAATCCAGACATGCAGGAGTAGGGCTGTTAGCCTCCGGGCGGCCTGAACCTGGGTAAACTCCTTGTGTCTCTATGATGGTTGCTAGTACGTAGATCTCGAGCGTGGACGAAGCCCCCGGGCGGAAGATGTCACTCAGCCTCCTTCGCGCCCCATACCGAACCTAAAAAGGGGGTATCCTTTACTCCCGGTGTCCGTGATCCAAGACACGACTAAGTGCGTTGCGCTTTAAACGGGGCCCCACACTCGCAAATCGGGAGTCGCCAAGGTGTTTGATCAACCACACCTAAGATCCGGGTACCTTGACGCTGAGGGTGATGCACCGCAGCTCACGTCGAAGGAGATCCGTCCGGAAGCGCAATACGCAGGACATCGGGCAGACACTTTTTAGATCCGAAGCCCCACTCAACCGGGAGGGACCCCATCAGGGCTCGCGGCGACTATGGGTTTCTCTAGGTCGTCCTGACCGCCCCTAGAGCCTCGTGGCTTCGCAGATCGCCGGCATAGCTATCTAACTACGGAGGAACGAGAAGCATAGGTACAAGGGTAAGGTAGACGAAAAGTATGATAGATTGATATGTCGATTGGTGTTGTTCGTATTTAATCGGCCATCACCTCTCACATATATATGAGGCGGCTGGTCTTCCCGTACAAGCAAAGGACTCATCTAGGCTTTCCTTACAAGAAAAGTACACGAAATCACGTCCTAAACCCTAGTTCTAGTCCAAGTCGAACTCTTGTCCAGACTCGCAGCTCCTTCTGTCCTGCTTCTTGTCGTGGCCGCCAAAGTCACATATTAACTCAGATGGATATGTCCCAAAGAACAAACTTGTACGTCTCGACGAGGTGAACAACTCTCGCGATCATCACTTTTCCATCCAAGGTCGTCTCGATGACTCTACGGGTCCATATTGATCTGTTGGTCGAAATATGGCAGGTGACAGGTTAAGTCGGCCGGTCTCCGTCATGACTCTGTAGGTTGCGCCTTAACCCAGATCGTGATGACTCCAAAAGCATAGTTGTAGGTCTTGACGACACGCACAACTCCCGTGTTAAGCACTCCTCCAACTGAGGTCATCCTCATGGCGCCATAGTCTGAGTTAAGGTCCTTCCCGGCCTGTCGCCTTCCCTGGGTGCTGTCTTTGCCGGGTTGCCAAGCCTTTCCGGGCCCTCCTTGAGTTACCTCAACCGGCTAACAACCCTGATTATGGCACGACCCGGCTCCCGGCTTGATACGAGCCCGTCTGGCTGCATGTCGACTTTGCCGTCTGGGACATAGCAGTATGGGGACACGCCGGCTTCTCCTCCTAGGATGATAGCGGCACCTTTCTTCATGACTTGTATGAGTATACCAGCTACGGACACGGCAATATCGTCTAAGCCGGCTTGTGGGCTACCGTTGGGACATGAAATGTCGGCTCCCTGGATAATGTTGGCTTATGCCGGCTCCTGGGACCAAAACCAGCTATGCTGGCACCTGCAACTCCTGGATGATGCCGGCTTCTTGGGTAATGCCGACTTCTGGACGATGCCGGCTCCTGGGCAATGACCAAATGTCGGGTCCTGAGACATGGTGGCTTGCTGATTGGGACATAGCGTCTTCTTCTTCATGTCTTGGCGCCTTTCTGTGTACATCTTGCCTTGGTCAAGAATATCCAGGGTCAAGCCAGCCAGGTGCCCAAAATGGGTGCGAACAGTTTGTTTAAGATTGCATGTGTTTCTATAGAAGTAATCATATATGTGTTTCTATAAAAGAAATATGCAGGAGACAAGCACGCTCTCACTTTCCCGTTTCATTTATTTCCTCTGGTTCTATAGGAAACAAATATGTGTTTCTGTTACGAGCTCTCGACGAGGAGCGGGTGGCCGATGCCACCCGAGGAGAGCCAAGACACCGGTCCTCGGTTCGAGCTTGTCTTCCTTCTAGGGGAAGGGGGGAACCCACTTTGCCGACGCTATCTCGCACTACGACACCATGACAAGGGAGCACAAGTAGTCGGTGTTGTAGTCTGAATAAAATGTAGTTATGTTTAGTTTTAGTCTAGCTTAGTTCAAATCATGTGGTGTTAAATTCATGTTTTAGATGTTTCAACTATGTTGTTTGGAATTGAATGTTCAACTTCATATTACATGAAACTTTGTTGTATATATGTGAGATGCGCTAGAAAATGTTAGGGGGCAGTTTAGGGAATCTGTGATGATGACTATCTTCTACAACCCTACAGTTTCTCACTTCAGTCCAGAAACTCTTTTAAGAGTCAAAATTTGGTGGGATTGTTGGAGACGCTCTGATAAGGGGGCGTTAAAGGCTTAGACTCAACAAGTCCCTCGAAGTGGCTTTCTTGTGGGTAACAGAAATGAACTAGAAGGATCTTATGCGCTTCGTCGCACCGGTCTTTGTTGTTATCGTTCAAAAAACATAGCACGATGCAGCCTCCTCCAATGGCCACAAATTTCATGGCATTAGTAATTGGATACTTTCGTTGCAAGGATTTGCCAAGCGGCCAACAAAATTAAATGCAAATTACATGCTCATCTGTAATATGGCACGCTCATGATGACCTATTATTACCCTACGGATTATTTGGGGGGAGGGGGCAGATGGCGAAACCTACTCAATCATTAGGTGTCTCTTAGGTCTCTAATTAGTGGGATTCAAGCATCCCACGATGAAAATACAGATTTACCTGAAGAATGCGTGCATGGAACAGGTGTGTCTCGAATTACCTGAAGAATGAGTGCAGAGAGCCTTCCTGAACAATGCAATTAACACTTTGACCGTGAGCACTGATTTTGCTATTGCCTCTCCAAATCTCTTTCACGCCGAACACTGGAGACAGCAGCCTCGGTCAACAAGGAGAAGCAAGCCTCGCGACGACTCCCCCTCTACCGTTGCTCGCGGCAGCAATTCACCATGAAGGCGTACACGTGCTCATAGGAGAACGGAAACTACGGCGACCGAAGTCAGGGAAGACGGTGTGGATTCACTCAGCTCAGGGCACCTCCACTCAATTCCTTTAAGTGGTCGGCAAGGCGCCTAGGAATACACGGAGAGGGGGAGAGGAGAAACTGGACCAGGGAGTCAATGAGGTCCTCGTCAAGGTCTTATCCTCGTATGGACCAGGGAGTCAATGAGGTCCTCATCAAGGTCTTATTCTCGTAGGAGCGGAGCTGGAGCGGCGGGCCGGCAGACAGCAACAATGGCCACACCAGGATTGTTGCTTCGATGTGGACATGTATCTGCCAACCGGGGGTGAAAAAACACCAACGAGCTGACATGTTGGGCCAGACTCGATCATAGCTCCCTATTTCTAGGGAGATTAGATTACTTAGAAGATACCTTTAGAGTGTTTGGTTAAGGAAGTTGCACGACAGCAAACACCAAAAACCACTCAAGTGTGCAGCACCACTGAAGCACAATGAACAACATAACTCTAACTGCCAAACTTCATACCTTCATCTCATGCGTCAAGTTCAGACGACATCATAAACCATTTCACAACTACTGAAACTAAGTTCAGATGACATCGCTACATCGATACTAAGAACTTCAAAGCACTTCACAGATTACAGGTCCAAAGTGCATAACCCACCACTACAAGTTCAGAAACCAGGTGCACCCCCAAAATACTTGGAACGATTGGAACGATCACTTCATAGCATCACGAGCAAAAGCAAACTTGAATAATCACTTCATAGGCATCACGATCACTTCACAGGTCCAAGTCTTCCAAAGCAACTTTGTCATCAGTCTCTCTTGTTTTCTTCATCTATCAATAGACAGGAGCAAGATGTATAAGCTCCATACAATCAACAAAAACAAATTGAAGTAACTTAAGTTTCAGATTACAGGTTACAGATATACTCCTATGGAACAAAGGTAGTAACAATTTACAGGGCCATAGATAACTGTACCAAAATATAGTGCCTTCTTGTAGGTCATCATTCAATCCATAAACCAAAACTCAAGAGCCATATTTAACTGAGATAAAACGTCCATGCCTTTTCAAAATTACTTCTCACTAATTCGTTGATACAGGTGCTCTCCTGTAAGCTCCCTAATTCTAAGCTTCTTGATTTTCAAACATTTTCTTTTATAAGCTATATAATGCAAATAATAACCATAAGTAAGATTTAAAATATGAAACTAAATCTATAAAACTTTCTAATTAAGCTGAGATGGATTTTGCAAATTAAATGAACCTCAAATTGCCACCTTAAAAGACAGTTTCAAGCTTTGCTTATACTATGAACAGCGTAATGCTTGCCAGTTCAGATGTTTAAAATTAAATCAACATGAATGCTGCAAATTAAATCAACATGTATGCTGCAAATTAAATCAACAGGAAAAATCATCAGGAAACAAATATGGCAAATAATGTAACCAAAGCTAGATATCACAGCAAACTCCATTTACCGCTGCATCAACCTAACTAATTCAATCTGCAGTATTCATAGTGAACACTTAATGCACTTAAACTTACTACAGACGGATAATCTACTGAAAAAGCAAGGGTGTACTTATATAAGGTGAAACCATATATCAATAGGAGCATAAGTCATGAGATGCTTCATCCATCTACCTAACTTCTACGTCATCTGCATCTACCTAATCTTTCTATACTTCTCTAAGTTGGGTGAAATTTTGATTGGAGGCATATAGAGCCCCAGACTTACTTGCAGTACACTGCACAGAAGTAGGATAGTTTGACTGCTTCAAAATTCTAAAGTGACATTCAGATTTTAAAGCGCATTAATACAGTTCACGTAACCTTGCATATATCGTCACGAGAAAACATAATAAAACAAGTGTAAGAAGAAGATATACCACACAAATGGGTTGACATCACCAGATGGTTTAGTCCATCACTCCTATTAATGCGTTGGTCACCTCCTTCTTAGTATCAGCAAGGCGAGTCTCCATCTTCATCTCAGCTACTCTATGCTTCTTGATCTTGGCTTCCAAAGCACACGCCTTGTCATCAGCAATGAACTCAAATACTCTTTTCAGTGTCTCCCCACATGGATGGCGGGCCTGGATGATGTCCACATAAGAGGTAAGGTTGGGGTACAGGTTCTGTAATTCATCAAACCCTCTGCGCATGTTTGCCACATTAGGATCTGCGGCCATTTTCTCCTCATGAGACTTCCCATCTTTAACCAGAGCATCATCATTTTGAGTGACTGCCACGGCCTCCTTTGGTCCGAGGCCCTCTGTAGCATCGGTGGTCTCCTTTGCAGTGTCAGCTTTTGCATCGTCTTCTAATCCCTCCTTATGATTTCCCTGTTTCTTACTCTTAACAAGAGAAACAGGAACGTCAGCCTCCTTTGCTGGGCCACCCTTTGAATGGTCATCTGCCTTGTCTTTGTTAATCTGCCCCTTGTTGCTCCTTGAGGAAGCACCGGCATTCTGAGACATGGTGGCTGCAGCAGCCTCCATCGCAGTTTCTCCCCAGACCGCCTCGGAGAGATTGTACTTCCGGAGGTCATTAGCATTACCTGGCCGGGTACCTGTACCCGCTGCCTTCTCATGTCGCAGCCTAAGACTCCGAACCTTCTCGTACATCTCCGTCTTAGTACAGTTCTTTCTTTCAAGGCTGTCACCAAGAACAGTAATCAGCTCAAGAGCGCTAGGCTGTGTACCATCGGGCTTGACGTGGCTGACAAGAGCCTCCAGGATCCTGATCTCGTCCTCAGTTGTCCAGCGTCTTACCACGGGCTTGTGCGGCGAGCGATCTGGCACAGACTTCCTGCCCTTTCTGAGCCCAGAAGGAGGAGGAGGCGCCGCCTTCTCCAGATCGGCCTTGGCTCTCTTCTTGGCCTTACCACTAGCAGAGGGGCTGGGGCTGGAATGAGCGGCCCGCCTCTTCTTCCCGGCCTCGGCGTCGGGTTTCTTCTTCTGGATGCGCGGTGGGCTGTCCGACGAGCTGCTGTCCGCCTCGTCGGCGTCGGATTCTGACGGCTTGTCGGCGACCTTGCGCAGCTGGAAGGCATTGGCGTCGGTTTCCGAGTCGGAGGACTTCTCCTCCTCCTCCTCCTCCTCGGCTCCATCGGATGAATTGGCGACGGTGGAAGGAGGTTTGGTGGGGGTTTGGTGGGCTTTTTGGGTTGCAGGGGAGGTGGCTTCCGCCTCGCCCTCCTCCTCCTCGTCGTAGCTGGGCTCCTCCCGCGGACGCGGAGGAGAAGGAGGTGGCGGCGACGGCGCGCGGCGCTTCTTGCGGGCCATCCTTGCAATCGCCGCTAGGGTTTGGGGCGGTGGGGAGAAGAAACGAAAGGGCGGGGCAGGGGAGGGGAACGGGGAAATGTTTGGCACCTCTCCTGTGACGAGCTCCTGTCCTGTATTTACGCCCGGCGGGGGAGTTTTTTTTTAAAATATTATTTGTTTAAATAGAAATTCAGAAAGTAACACGTAGGTTGAAAATATTTCAAATCTAGTACACCGTCGACCTTCCACAGGCCCTAAATACTCTTTTCGGCCTTCCTCTAGCCGAAACATTCTAATTTGATGTTATTAAGTACTAATTTGTTGGGCTTAGCTCGTTTTGGCCCGCCGCCGGCCGAAACGTTCTTAACCCATCAGAATTATATTGTAACATGAATTGAGGCCTAGTCTAGTGGTCATGCCTTCTTTCTCCTCCTTGTAGACCCAAGTTCAAGTCTCACTTGGGATAAAATGGTAAATTATTTTGTTCTTTTATTTTAAAATCCAGAAAATAATAGAACTATTCATATTATTATAAATCTAAATAATATAAAATAATGTGTCTACAATGAATTTTGTTTTATAAAATGTGTATATTTTGAAGCCAAGTCTAAATAAAATGTGTATATTTTGTTTAGTAAATCTAACATGAATTATTTTATTATCTAAATTTATTATTTAGATTTATAATAATATTACTAATTCTACACATGTTATTTTATTGTTTATATTTATAATAATATTAATAATTCTAGACATATTATTTTTATAAAAAAATATACACATTTTATTTAGACTTGGCTTCAAAAAATACACATTTTATAAAACAAATTCATTCTATACATATTACTTTGTATTATTTAGATTTATAGATTGAAATATTTATTATTTAAATTTATTATTTTAGAATAAAAAATAAAATTTAAAATTTATTAACACATTTTCTGGATTTTAGAATAAAAATATAAAATATTATGCCATTTTGTCCTAAGTGAGACTTGAACTTGGGTCTACTAGGTGGACAAGTAAGGCATGACCATTAGACTATGACTCGATTCATGTTACATTATAAATCTAATGGGTTAAGAATGTTTCGGCCGGCGGATGGCCGAAACGTGTTAAGCCCAACGGATTATTACTTAATAACAATGTTTCGGCCCGAGGTAGGCCGAAAGGAATGTTTCGGCCCGTAGAAGGCCGAAAAGAGTGTTTCGGCCCGTGGAAGGCCGACGGTGTACTATATTTGAAATATTTTAAATCTACGTATTATTTTCGAAATTTCTATTAAAAATAATAATATTTAAAAAAAGTGTGGAATCTGTTCCGCTTCCACGCCGCTTAAAATGTCGGTTCATTTGCGTCGGTGTCGGTTCTTGTTTCTTTTTTTTCTATTAAGGGAGCTCAAATACTTTGCCTCATCCATTAATCCATAAATTAAGCATAAAGTAATTGTCATATAATTATTGAAAACAGATGAAGACCATCACAAATCGTTGAACGGGCGCACCCACAGGATATAGAGAATGTTGCCGCTGCGGAAGATCACCGAACTGACTACCCACCGTTAGTCATCGTACCCCACCGAGACCGTGCCACCGCAGTTTCGACTTCATAGCAACAAACAAGTTGAGGCAATCCCACATACATGTAGGAGAAGAGTCCACTACCTCAACTAATGTCGCGTCTCCGTTGCTCGTTTTCCGTCATCATCGCCACATAAGTCTGAACACGAACACCTTGTCCTTTCACTGGTCCCGCTTGTTGATGTCTACAACACAGTTCTATTCTTGTAGACTTGTTGGGCCTCCAAACGCACAAATTTGTAGGACAGCAGCAAATTTCCCTTAAATGAGTAACCCAAGGTTTATCGAACTCAAGGAGGCGTAGGTTGAATGTATCCTTCTCAAGTAACCATGCAATTAAAATACAAAAAGTCTCTTGTGTCCCCAACACAACTAATACTATGGCTAATTTTATAGGTGCACTAGTTCGGCGAAGAGATAGTAAAATGCAAGTGATATGGATGGTAAAAGATGATATTGTAATTCTGTAATAAAAATGGCAGCAAGCAAACAAGTGACAAAAGTGGCTACAAACGTTGTATCAATGCTTGGAAACAAGGCCTAGACTTCATACTTTCACCAGTGCCAATTCTCACAACATTAACATAATTAAACACATGATATGCAAGGTAGACGTTACTCGGAGATCATTATTTCGTGAACCAAATAGGATGAGAATTGCGTAGGGCTACAAAAACACACCTTAAAGTTCGTATTCCACATCTATGAGCACTTCATGCTGTCACTATCGGCATCCAAAGATAGTAGTAACAAACACCACAACCTATCTCTTGAATAGTCTCTTTCTAATACATCCACGGTGCGCGCGCTGTCGCTAACGCACCATGGAGATTATACTAAACACAAGCATCAAAAAACCACATGATCTATTCAATCCAACAATAATAAAGAACAAACTCATGATGAAGATCCCTCTAAGCTATTATCATAGAGTCACACACGGCACCCGCACTGTCACCATAGCACCGTGATCACAACGGTGACTCCCGAACTCATACTAGATAACACCACTTGAGCAACAACATATTCATTACATAAAGGGAAACATCATGTATTCAACTATACTAACAAAGTCCATGATCACAACGAAGATCACATCATGGGAGAGAGAGATAACCACATTGCTACTCGAAGAAGCCTCAGCCCCGATGAGGGACTACTTCCTCCTCATCACGGGAAACAGTGATGGAGATGGAGATGGCTTCCAGAGGTCGATCCCCGTCCCGACAGGGGTGCCGAAACAGGAACAATCTGACCCCCGAAACTTGTCGGCGATGGCGGCGGAGCTCTGTTCTGTTTCTGGGAAAATCCTCCAGGGGCGTCAGTTTTAGGTCACGACTGATTTTATAAGCGAAGAGGCAGCTCGAGAGGTGCCCCACAGGGCAGGGGCGGGTGGTGGCCGCGGTCCCCCTCTAGCCTGTGGCTGGGGGTCGCCCCTGGCATGTGGGCTTCCCCTGGGCCGCCCTTTTGGCTTCAGTATTCATTTGTCCAATAAAAAATCCTCGTAAATTTTCGTCCAATTCCGACAATATTTCCAGAAGTAACTTTCTACAAGAAAAACAGGACAAAAACAGGGAACTGGCACTGGGCATCTTGTCAATAGGTTAGTTCAATAAAATGCCTCAAAATGATATGATAGTAAAAACATAAGGCATTGATACAAAACAAGCATGGAACAATCAAAAATCATTGATACGTTTGACACATATCAGCATCCCCAAGCTTAACTCCTACTCGTCCTCGAGTAGGCAAGTGATAAAAAAGAATAATTTTTTATGAGACATGGTACTAACATAATCTTGATCAAAATAGTAATGTACAACACATGATATGAATGAAGTGATCCAAAACACGTGTCTATAGTTGATAATTAAGAAACAATGAGTAAACAAGTTGCATTATCTAAGCAAAACTTTTCATGAATAGTACTTTGGAGACATTAAAGCATAAAGATTGACATAACATGAAAGTCCTCAAGGTAATATTTTCTTGTCAAAAGTATTTAAAGTCAACACAAAAGAAGATGCAAGTTTCAGCATTGTTTCAACTTTCAACATGCTTATCTTATAGATAAATTCAACATAAGGAATCATGATTAAGCATAAAGATGCAATATTATCAACTGCACCCAGAGTCAGTGTTGCAAGCTTGCTTTGAGTAGACGGAGAGAGAAAAGGAAAACGGACTCAACATAAATAGTAAAAGAAAGGCCCTTCGCAGAGGGAAGCAGGGATTAATCATGTGCTAGAGCTTTTTAAATTTTATAAAACATAAGTAAAACAATTTTGAGACATGCATGTTGTCGTCAACGAATCTATAGCAAAGAAATCCGTTAGTCCCCCATACCAAGCAAGGCTTTTAGACTTGTGAGAGAGGCTCCCATAGAGTAACGAGAACATTCCACTTTCTCCTTTGTTTATCACTAGCCAATGTTTGACTGATTTCTCAGGTACAATATGTTGAGATATTAATGATGGTTGAATTTATATTTGGCGGGCTGGGAACCCATGCTAGCTCTTAGCAAATTTAAATGAGCACGAATTTCATGCTCATCAGGTGAAAGGGGGGAAATGACATTGCTTGACACAGGATATAACAAACTTCCCTACTACTTCCTCATGAGATAAAAACAGAGGCACAAAAAGGAGTATTTTGAATTTTTAAAGGTAGCACATGACAAATTCACTTGGAATGGCAAAAAATACCATGTATAGGTAGCTCCTGGGCCGCGCCTGGGTGGCATCTGGGGGCTGTGGGGCCCCCGTGCAGGTCCCCTCCTGGCTCCGTCTTTTTTCCTTCGTGAAAATAATTCACGTAAATTTTCAGATGATTCCGAGAAACTTCCCCGAACAACTTTCTGAAACAAAAAGACAACAGAAAACAGGAACTGGAACTGGGCATCTTGTTAATATGTTAGTTCCATAAATCATGCCAAATTGATATAAAAACATTATAAAAACATGTGGCCCTTATATATTATCAAGCATGGAACATCCAAAATTATAGATACGTCTGGGACGTATCAAAATCCCCAAGCTTAATTCCTGCTCGTCCTCAAGTAGGTAAATGATATCAAAATAATTTTTTAAGTGACATGCTACCAACACAATCTTGATCAAATAATAATGTAAAGCACATGAACTGAATGCATTGATCCAAGACAATGGTTCATTGAATGAAACAAACAATGATTAACCAGGTGTAACATCTAAACAAGAATTTATTATAAAAGAGTACTTTGGATACTTAAAAGTAAAACACTCGACAATGATTGATATCTCACAAAGCAATATTCTTTTGACAAAGGAGTTTGACCAACACAAAGGAAGATTTAAGTTTTCAGCAAAAGATTCAACTTGCAACTTGTTTATCTCAAGATAAAGTCAATACAAAGTTTTCATGGTTAGACATAAAGATAACATGAAGTAAAACTTGAACCAAAGTTGACACCATGCGATTGCTTGAGAGGTAAAGAAGGGGAAGGAAAACTGACTCAACATAAAAGTAAAAAAAAGGCCCTTCGTAGAGGGAAGCAGGGAAGAGTCATGTGCTAGAGCTTTCTAATTTTTTGAACAGAAGTAAAATAGTTTTGAGATATGCATGCTTTCATCAACGACTCCACAGAAGAGAAACTAGCTAGTCCCCTGTTCCAAGCAAGGCTTTTAGACTTTTGAGAGCGGCTGGTAATTAGAGGAATGAGATCACTCCTCGTTCTCCTTTGTTTTACCACTAACCAATGTTTGACTGATTTCTTAGGTTTGCACTGTGCGGAGGAGAATGGTGGGTGATATTTATATTTTGATTAAGAAACGGAGTCTCTTGCCAGCTCTCGACAAATTCAAGTGAGCACGTATTCCATGCTTGATGACGTGGATCACACGTTCGCTGGGAGACCCCAAGAGGAAGGTATGATGCAGCAAAGCAGCAGTTTCCCTTGATTACAAAACCAATGTTATCGAACCAGTAGGACTTGGAGAAGGCTTAGCAAGGTGCCAACAGTGCCAGAAAAAGAGGTGTTGCTGGCGTGCTGACGTGGACCTGCACACAATCACAAACAAACTACTTTGCCCCAACGAAACAGAGAGGTTGTCAATCTCTCCGGCTTGCTGAACACAAAGAATTAAATGTGTGGATGTAAAATATGATGAGAGTGAAATATGACCTGATGAAAAGCTATGAAAACGGTTGTAAGCAATGTAGGAAAATAGGACCGGGATCCACAGTTCACTAGAGGTGTCTCTCCAAAAGATATACATGATGGGTAAACAAATTACAGCATGGCAATTGACAAAATTGTGGGTGCACAACAAGGTGATGTCTACTACACGCTTCTATTCTTGTAGACTTGTTGGGCCTCCACGCGTAGAGGTTTGTAGGACAGCAGCAAATTTCCCTTAAGTGAGTAACCCAAGGTTTATCGATCTCAGGGAGGTGTAAGGTGAATGTATCCTCTCCCAAGAAACCCTGCAATTAAGATACAAGAAGTCTCTTGTGTCCCCAACACACCTAATACAATTGTCAGTTGTATATGTGCACTAGTTCGGCAAAGAGATATTAAAATATGGGTAATATGGATGGTAAAACGATGTTTTGTAATTCTGTAATAAAAATGGCAGCAAGCGAATAAGTGACAAATCTGACTAAAAACGGTGTATCAATGCTTGGAAACAATGCCCATGCTTCATACTTTCACTAGTGACTACTCTCAACATCATTAACATAATTAAACACATGATAGCTCCCACAAAAATACATGCATGGTAGACGTTACTCGGAGATCATTCTTTCGAAGATCAAATAGGACGAGAACTGCGTAGGGCTATGAAAAGCACATCTTAAAGTTCGTACTCCACATCTATGGACACTTCATGCTGTCACTATCCACATCCAAAGATAGTACTAACAAACACCAACAACCTATTTTTTTGAATAGTCTCTTTCTTCAATAACACAAGCATCAAGAAACCTCATGATCTATTCAATCCAACAATAATAAAGAACAAACTCAGGATGAAGATCCCTCTAAGCTTTTATCCTTAGAGTCACACACGGCACCCACACTATCACCGAGATACTGTGATCACAATGGTGACTCCAGAACTTATACTAGATGACACCACTTGAGCTAAATCATATCCATTACACATAGGGAACCATCATGTATTCAACTATACTAACAAAGCTCATGATCACAACGAAGATCACATCATGGGAGAGAGAGATAACCACATAGCTACTTGTATAAGCCTCAGCCCCGGTGAGGGACTACTCCCTCCTCATCACGGGAAGCAACGGTGTTGATGGAGATGGCTCTGGCGGTCGATCCCCGTCCCGGCAGGGTGCTGGAACAGGACCTTCTGAACCCCCGAAACTTGTCGGCGATGGCGGTGGAGCTTTGTATCGTATTTGGGAAAATCCTTCGGGGCCTAGGGTTTTTTCTCCGAGACTTAATTTATAGGAAAAACCCCTCGGGGAGGCGAGTCCCGAGGGGCAGGGACGGTCGGCGGCCGCGGGTGCCCCCTGGGCGGCGGGCCAAGCCCGTCTGTGCCCTGTGGGTTGCCCCCAGGGTCGCCCTTTTGACTAGTGTCTTCATTTTTCCAATAAAAAATCTCCGTAAATTTTCATCCAATTACGTGAATATTTCCAGTAGTAACTTTCTGCAACAAAAACAGCACAAAAACAGGGAACTGGCATTGGGCATCTTGTCAATAGGTTAGTCCAATAAAATGCCTCAAAATGATATAATATGATAGTAGAAACATGTGAAAAGATCACAAAACAAGCATGGAACAATAAAAAATTATAGATACGTTTGACACGTATCACAACGCTATCATAAAACAATATAGTTCACCGTTTCATCTAATATGGGCATTACGTCAAAATACATAGACCGTCTTCCAACTGCATCTATGACTAATAATCCACCTTGGGATCGCTATCCAGCATGTCACCCAAAAGTACTAAGTTGCAAGCAACAGATCATTGCAATAAACAAAGTGCATAATGTAATCAATGTAAATAACACAAGGAAATCACACCGTTGTTTTCTCCCTAGTGGCAACAACACATCTCTTGTCTTAATCATTTCTGTCAGCCCGAGCTCAGACAAGAGAGGCATGAACCCACTATCTAGCATAAATACTCCCTCATAAAACACTAATAATTACTTGGCCAAAGCATCGACTAGCATCGGAGAGCATGCAAGATCATAGATAAAACACAACACAAAGATGAACAAGAGCAATGACTTCCACAATTCATCGGATCCATGCAAACACAATCATGTAGCAGTTACAGATAATATGATCTTGATCATTATAGGCAGCTCACAAGATCTAAACAATGGAGTACAAGGAGGAGAGACAACCATCTAGCTACTGTTATGGATCCGTAGTCCCATGGTGGACTACTCACGCATCACTCCGGAGGCAGGCATGGTGGTGTAGATGCCTCCAGTGTTGATTCCCCTCTCCGACAGGGTGCCGGGAAGAGTTGTAGAACCCTCCCGAACTAGGGTTGGAGATGGCGGTAGCCTCGGACGTCTTTTGGGAAATATGATCTGGTGCTTAGGGTTATTGCGTCGAGGGGGAATTTATAGGTGAAGAGGCGATGCGAGGAGGTGAGCCACCTGCCCAGGTGGGGTCCAGGCGCGGCCATGTGGCGTCTGGAGCCCCTGGGGCTCCCCTCCGGGCATACTTCGGGTTCCGTCTTTGTTTCATATTGGAAATAATTACTGTAAAATATCAGCGCAATCCGAGAAATTTCCTAGAACAAATTTTCTGAAACAAAAAGACAGCAGAAAATAGGAACTGGCACTGGGCATCTTGTTAATAGGTTAGTTCCATAAATCATGCCAAAATGATATAAAACATTATAAAAACATGTGGCACTGATATATAATCAAGCATGGAACATCAAAAATTATAGATACGTCTGAGACATATCAGCATCCCCAAGCTTAATTCCTGCTCGTCCTCATGTAGGTAAATGATATCAAAATAATTTTTGAAGTGACATGGTACCAACACAATCTTGATCAAATAATAATGTAAAGCACATGAACTGAATGCATTGATCCAAGACAATGGTTCATTGAATGAAACAAACAATGATTAACCAGCTGTAACATCTAAACAAGAATTTATTATAAAAGAGTACTTTGGATACTTAAAAGTGTAACACTCGACAATGATTGATATCTCACAAAGCAATATTCTTTTGACAAAGGACGTTGAGGAGATCTGCATCGGATAGGCCAATAAGACCTAGAGAATAAAAATGCCCTTATTCCAAAGGAAGTGAGTGCCAAAGCGAAAATAGAGTAAAGAACAAAAGAACGAAATGCAAGGGTTGCATCCGCTGTTTTAAGCCCGGACGGTTCCTTATCTGGATGTCGGCGTTGGTTTTTCCAACGAAAAACAAGAACATTCTCCTTCGCCACCTATTCCTAAATTAAGGGAACGCGTTAATCAAATAACTTCGTTACCTAGTTATTACCTAAATAAGGATATTTATTAAAATACAAAAAAAGGTTGGCTTTAACTTTAAGAAAACCATATCGTCGACATGGTTTGACCAACATAAAGGAAGATTTAAGTTTTCAGCAAAAGCTTCAACTTGCAACTTGTTTATCTCAAGATAAAGTCAATACACAATTTTCATGGTTAGACATAAAGATAACATGAAGTAAAACTTGAACCAAAGTTGACACCATGTGATTGCTTGAGAGGTAAAGAAGGGGAAGGAAACTGACTCAACATAAAAGTAAAAAAAGGCCCTTCGTAGAGGGAAGCAGGGAAGAGTCATGTGCTAGACCTTTCTAATTTTTTGAACAGAAGTAAAACAGTTTTGAGATATGCATGCTTTCGTCAACGACTCCACAGAAGAGAAACTAGCTAGTCCCCTGTTCCAAGCAAGGATTTTAGACTTTTGAGAGCGGCTGGTAATTAGAGGAATGAGATCACTCCTTGTTCTCCTTTGTTTTACCACTAACCAATGTTTGACTGATTTCTCAGGTTTGCACTGTGCGGAGGAGAATGGTGGGTTATATTTATATTTTGATTGAGAAACGGAGTCTCTTGCCAGCTCTCGGCAAATTCAAGTGAGCACGTATTCCATGCTTGATGACGTGGATCACACGTTCGCTGGGAAACCCAAGAGGAAGGTATGATGCAACAAAGCAGCAGTTTCCCTTGATTACAAAACCAAGGTTATCGAACCAGTAGGACTTGGAGAAGGCTTAGCAAGGTGCCAACAGTGCCAGAAAAAGAGGTGTTGCTGGTGTGCTGACGTGGACCTGCACACAATCACAAACAAACTACTTTGCCCCAACGAAACAGAGAGGTTGTCAATCTCTCCGGCTTGCTGAACACAAAGAATTAAATGTGTGGATGTAAAATATGATGAGTGTGAAATATGACCTGATGAAAAGCTATGAAAACGGTTGTAAGCAATGTAGGAAAATAGGACCGGGATCCACAGTTCACTAGAGGTGTCTCTCCAAAAGATATACATGATGGGTAAACAAATTACAGCATGGCAATTGATAGAATTGTGGGTGCACAACAAGGTGATGTCTACTACAGGCTTCTATTCTTGTAGACTTGTTGGGCCTCCAAGCGCAGAGGTTTGTAGGACAGCAGCAAATTTCCCTTAGGTGAGTAACCCAAGGTTTATCGATCTCAGGGAGGTGTAAGGTGAATGTATCCTCTCCCAAGCAACCCTGCAATTAAGATACAAGAAGTCTCTTGTGTCCCCAACACACCTAATGCAATTGTCAGTTGTATAGGTGCACTAGTTCGGCGAAGAGATATTAAAATATGGGTAATATGGATGGTAAAACAAGGTTTTGTAATTCTATAATAAAAATGGCAGCAAGAGAACAAGTGACAAATGTGACTAAAAACGGTGTATCAATGCTTGGAAACAAGGCCCAGGCTTCATACTTTCACTAGTGACTACTCTCAACATCATTAACATAATTAAACACATGATAGCTCCCACAAAAATACATGCATGGTAGACGTTACTCGGAGATCATTCTTTCGTGGATCAAATAGGACGAGAACTGCGTAGGGCTACAAAAAGCACACCTTAAAGTTCGTATTCCACATCTATGGACACTTCATGCTGTCACTATCCACATCCAAAGATAGTACTAACAAACACCACAACCTATTTTTTTTTGAATAGTATCTTTCTTCAATAACACAAGCATCAAGAAACCTCATGATCTATTCAATCCAACAATAATAAAGAACAAACTCATGATGAAGATCCCTATAAGCTTTTATCTTTAGAGTCACACACGGCACCCACACTGTCACCGAGATAACATGATCACAACGGTGACTCCAGAACTTATACTAGATGACACTACTTGAGCTAAATCATATCCATTACACATAGGGAAACATCGTGTATTCAACTATACTAACAAAGCTCATGATCACAACGAAGATCACATCATGGGAGAGAGAGATAACCACATAGCTACTTGTATAAGCCTCAGTCCCAGTGAGGGACTACTCCCTCCTCATCATGGGAAGCAACGGTGTTGATGGAGATGGCTCCGGCGGTCGATCCCCGTCCCGGCAGGGTGCCGGAACAGGACCTTCTGAACCCCCGAAACTTGTCGGCGATGGCGGCGGAGCTCTGTATCGTATTTGGGAAAATCCTTCGGGGCCTAGGGTTTTTTCTCCGAGACTTAATTTAGAGGCAAAACCCCTCGGGGAGGCGAGTCCCGAGGGGCAGGGACGGTCGGCGGCCGCGGGTGCCCCCTAGGCGGCGGGCCAAGCCCGTCTGTGCCCTGTGGGCTGCCCCCAGGGTCGCCCTTTTGGCTAGTGTCTTCATTTGTCCAATAAAAAATCTCCGTAAATTTTCATCCAATTCCAAGAAATTTCCAGTAGTAACTTTCTGCAACAAAAATAGCACAAAAACAGGGAACTGGCATTAGGCATCTTGTCAATAGGTTTGTCCAATAAAATGCCTCAAAATGATATAATATGATAATAGAAACATGTGAAAACATCACAAAACAGGCATGGAACAATCAAAAATTATAGATACGTTTGACACATATCACAAGGCTATCATAAAACAATATAGTTCACCGTTTCATCTAATATGGTCATTACGTCAAAATACATAGACCGTCTTCCAACTGCATCGACTAATAATCCACCTTGGGATCGCTATCCAGCATGTCACCCAAAAGTACTGTAACATCCCCAAAATTCGCCCCTAATTTTAACGGTGTTTTCTCACGTCTGAAAAACTTTTTCTATTTTCAAAATGTTTTCTTTGAACCAGATGGTCTTTGACATGACTTTCGTTTCTCTCTCTTAGAAATTTCCCAATAATCCTCGATCTCCAACCTCCACCATATTCCCATGCCGTTGTTTTATCTGTCGAACATTGGTTCCAGTTGGCAATCCCAAAACCCCTCCCATCTATCCCACCAAAAGCCACCACCACCATTGTAGCTTGAATTAAATTCCACCAACCTAACAGATGGTTCCCTCGTACATATACATCACTCCCATGGAAAAATATTTCATAGTCCCATGCAATAATTCCAAGTTTATTCATATTCCCTATTATGCCATTTTCAATTCAAAAATTATATGGACAACTTGCACTCATCCAAGAATTCTGGAATTTTTGTGAGGTCCACGATTTAACCTCCTGGACATTTCACTCCATTGGCCCAACCTCATTTGAGGAATATTTGGGGCACTTCCTTTGTAATGCCCTTTTCGTGCATAATAGCAATTTCCAAAACAAACCCTACATACAAAAATCGTTTGGCATTGGTGCTTTGTCAAGATGACAAACTCCCATATATAACCACCTATCCAGAAGATTATGTCAATATCATTTGATTTGGTTTACTTGGCATACCCATGCCATTAGGGCAATTTTGGACACCAAATTATTTGACAAACTTCAAAATCCCCAATTCATCTCAAACTCCGTGGACATACCATATACACCTATTCTAGCCTACTGTAAATTTTTGGGATTTTTCTGAGCTGAGGAAGACCTCTTTCATTTCATCGAACACCTTGTGGACCCTCGGTTTTCTGAAAATCTTGTGTTGCGAAGTTTGGAATCCTGGAATGATTCTTGTTTTGTTGTGTTGGCCTCGTCATTAAGAACCCAGTGGTACGACCTATTTTCAGTTTGGCGCCCCGAGTCGGCGGGAACGCGACGATGTCGCTCGCGTCGCGCCCTGAACGTCCCGAACGCCCGCTTTGGCGTCACCTAAACTAGCTTAACCCTAAGACGCTGCCTAAATCCCACACAGTATGGTCACTGTGGAGTGCTGTGCATCCAGCTCGGCCTCCCTATCCTTTCTCCCCCGTTCCTATCCTCTCCCCCCATGTCCACCTAGCCATGGACACGTGGTTGGCCCTCCCTCCTTGCCCATGCCTATAAGAGGCCACCCCGAGCCCTCTCGCGCGAGCAGCACCCCATTCCCACTCCCCTGCCTCCTCGTTCGGTGCAGGAACATGAGAGAAGAGCCACGAAAATCTCCACAATTAATTTTTCCACCATGGCCACCATGGCCGGAGCTCGGGCAAGCTCGGGGAAGGCCTCCCCCGGCTCGGCCCTGCCTTCCCTGGCCTCGTCGTGCTGCGCCGGGCCCGTCCCCGCCGCCGGCTGGCCTCCCGGCGCCCTCCTTGGCCATCCCCGGCCGATCCATGGTCGCTCCAGTGCGTGGAGCACGGAGGAAGACGACCAGGATCGATCCCCTCTGTTCCTAGGTTTTTTTTCTTCCACCGAATCGTTTTTTTCGGCCCAGCCCAGCTGCCCAGCAGCACAGCAGGCCGTTCGGCCCAGCACGGCCCGGCCAGGCGCAGCGCGCTCGCGGCCCATTTACGGCCGGCGCTGTTTTTTTTTCGCGGACCTTTTCTTTTTCCCTGCTGGACAGTTTTTCAAACATCAATATCTCTTGAACCGTAGCTCCGTTTTTGGTGATTCAACTTTCTAAATCTTCATCTCGACGAGACCTATCCATTGGTACTGGTTTTGTTGTTATTGAAAATACTTTATTTCATTGACTTTATTTAACACGTTGTTTACCGTTCCGGGTTTAGTTGTTTTTCGAGTTTCTGACGCGCGACGACACCGAGACCTCCCGGGTCATTTGGAACCTGTCTCCTAAGGCAAGCTAACCAATTGCTATGAACACTCAAGTGATGTTTGTTGTTTGCACTTTACCCTGTCATATAGGTGCATTTTATTGCTTATCATCTGTCAACAGTGCGTCACGAGATATCGTGGCTTTGTTTACATCATGTCAACTGTGCGTCACGAGATATCGTGGCCTTGTTATATCCTGTCAACGTCACGAGATATCATGATTTTGTTTCATACCTGTAATACGATAAACCCATGTTCCGTGGGTTGAGTTCCGGTACCCCGTCTAAATACACGTTGGGTCCTGCCCAAGTGGATTGAATCGGCTACTTTTCTGTAGAGTTGTGGCGTGCGTGGGACGGTACCATGCACCACTCCCCATTCCGGCGACGATGGACTGGGGGAACCGCCACAGTCAATGGAATGGTGGAACGGGATCGCGTGGACGCCTCCACTAACTTTTGTAGTCGATCTGTGGCTGCTACTGGCCGGAGGCATCTCCGCCGTCGCCCGGTTGACGCTAACAAACTGTGCTGTTTTACTTTCTTTTACTCAACCCGTAGCTGTTACTGGTCGGAGTTATCTCCGCCCTTGCCCGGTTGACTGTGCTATTTTATTTTCTTTTACTCAACCTGTGGCTGTCACTGGTCGGAGGTATCTCCGCCATCGCCCGGTTGGAACTAACCATTGATTGAACTAACTACATACTGCTTGAACTATTGTGTACAGTTTGTTTCTGTTTCATGTTGATATGGTATTATTGTTTTGCACTGGACTAATCTGTTTCATGTTGATATGATTTTATAATTGTTGTGTTGGACTAATCCTTTATTGTGTCGGACTAATCCTCTGTTTTTTGGAATTGTTGTTGAGAGAAACTGGATTAATTTAACCAACCCTCCAAACTTCGATAGGGTCAGTCCATAGTGCCACCAATCTGAGCATTGAACGCACTACCACTGTCGCCCAAATGGGAGAGCCATAGCCTATGTAACCTATCACGCCTCCTTTGATGCTACCCACTTGGCAAGTCTAGTCGGATACTGCATAGTTGTGGTCGGGGCTAGTCTTGTGATGGTTCCGGAGCTAGGCGTTGCTCATGAGTTGGGGACATGCCGGATTCACTTCGTCATAAGGCTTAGCCCGATTGGTAAGTCGGTAGCTATACAAGGAGTGTCTTGGTATCGTGAACGGTTATGTAAGTGTATCTTGCCATCACGAAGCAAGGTGCATTTAGGTGGGTGGTAGCTGAAACCCTCGAGAGTGTGTCAACTAGCAGCTAGCCTTGTTCCTAGGTTATGGAACAGTTCAGTGTCGGTCACACTATTGTCCTTTGTCGAGTCCGGAGGTTAAACTTAAGTTTGGTTTGAAAGAAAGATGAACAACCTGATTTACAATAGGCTGGTGCGGGGAATGTTACTTGAGTCATGGATGGTTATCCGTGTTTGGGGTGACGGTGTGATCGTTGGGAGCCTAGAGTTAGGCCCGAGCCAACATCAACCGTGCATGCCCAGAATGGAAAGTTGAGGCCAGTGGGCCTAGCAGTTTGACAGATGTGATAAGGCCGTTGGGCCTAGTTGTGATGACAGGTGATGTTTAATATTTGGTACCAATGGGTTCACTCATTATTCGTCTCAGGTAAGCTCTTTGTGTGATCGCCGGTACACGATCCAACCCCACCTGGCTTGGACTCTGTACTGGTGATACCCTTATTATTTGCTTATGCCATGATTTGTTGTGCTGCCTTGTTACTACCCACTTGGACTGCCGTAAGTAGACCCTTGCCATGTTTAGATTATTTTCTGGCGCTAGCTGCTTATTGTCTGACCTCTTGATTGTTCATGTCTTGTGGTTGTTTTCTTGCGAGTACGTCATTGTACTCAAACTGACTTTTCATGTGGCCAAACGTTGAGAGGATTCATCTTCTACTATAGCAAAGAGATGGAGCAAGAGCGTACTAGGATCAGTAGCCCAGCCAGATGCCTATGGAATGGAGCCACTCCAAGCCGTTGATTTAGTCGTCTTCCGCTGCCAGTTAAACTCTGTCCAGTGCCATACTTGGCCTTGATAATTTTTCAAGCCTTTATGGACATGTAAAACCAATTGTAGCCCTCTGGGCCTGATTGTGTAATGATATTTCTGCTATGTCGCATTGTCGTAACGTGCGGCCGGATATCCTGGGCTGGCGCACGGGGCGACCGCCTCTCTGGCGATATGTGTCAGAGGGGGGTGCCACAGAGCATGGTATCAGAGCACCAGGCTGGCTGTAGACTACCCTAGCATAGAAAGTCCACCCTTACTTTTACCCGACAATGACCCGATAGATTTGACCCATTCCTGCCTAACCGACATGGCCGGTGTTGGTCAACAGTATGGTGCAGTAGGACCTGTCCCAATCTTCCCCAACAAGACTAGCTGGTTTCTTCCATGAGAAGAAATCGGCCTCACCCAGTAAACTTGAAACCGCCGTCCTAGTTGCTTTATAACCCACCCCCGCCAGCTCTCCCTGGCAACCCAACCCTTTTGAAGTAGGATCCCATAGAGGAACCCTGCACCCGTATCCCCTCCGAGAATCTAAAACCCCAAGAAAATCCGATGACGACCCCTAATGCCATCTTGGAAACCACTGCCGAGGAGCATTCGAGCTTTCGATTGCTTCTCTGGAGGGCCGTCAACCATATCCTTGGTAACTCCGTTCACCCCGTGTATGTGGTGTTCCAAAGCTCAATCTCGTCGGCCGGAAGTGTATTCCGGGCCGATGTGAGGATCAGCCCGTGTCCCCGGGGCACGAACCGACCCTACTTAATCCAAGGAGGCCGCATGCCTACTCTGGCACTGGCCATCCAGGTAGCAGCTTGGGAATGCCTCGTTCGTCTTCGGTCCTCCGAACCCCTGCTGGCTGAAACTCGAGAGTTCTACTACATTCCGGCCAGACCACAGCCCCGTGGGGAGATAGTCCAAGCTGACGCCTCGAAAGAGTCCGACCCAGCACTAGTCAACCAAGTCGCCTATGCCATCGCAATGACGAACTTCAACAACTTCTTGATGGACGAGATCACGACCACAAGGGGAAACCTCAGCCGTGCCCGCGTACATCAATACCTAGGGGAAAGCACGCCTACTCTCTCCCGTAGGCAAGCTTGTCGTAGTAGACTTCCAGATCCCGGCCCATCCCAACGAGTCCCAGAACAGGTTCTGATCCTCGAAGGTATTCCTGTGTCCTCCGACCTTGCGGAAGAAGGGGACGTGGACACCACTCTCCGGCTCGGTCGCACTCCACCATCTGTGTAGCGCCGTCAGGCGGACTAAGACCAGGTTTAGTTTAGCCTCAGTGGCGCTTATAAGTTGTGAGTTTGTTTGTAATTCCTGTGTTTGCTTGTACGCGTGTTTGTGTTGTTTGCCTTTCCTGGTTGATGTGGAGTGAACCTGTACAAAACTTGGTGTTCTTAACCTCTAGTTAACCACTTGGTTGACACTTGATGGAATATCATGTTGTTTCATTTAGTTTTAAAAAAAAATTGTGTCAAGTGTTGAGTAGCCGTGGCGTGCTTGTTAACCAGTATGGTTGAAATGATTATGCCATACTGATGCGATTGTTTTGGGCTATAAATATACATTTTTGTTTTCTAAAATGATTTTTTTCCCGAGTAGCAAGTTCCACTATCTGTGTGACAGTGCCTCTACAAATCCCTCTGCTGCAAGAACATATCTGTGACCGCTAAGGGAAAAATCTCAATAATGCAAATCTGGATCTAAACCGTCAGAGGAGCCAAATTTGATACATCAACTGAGTTTAGTGCATAAGGGAAATTTCGAAAACAGAGGATACAAGATCTACTCCAACATAGAACACTACCACTAGCTCAGTGCAGATACAGAAGAGCACCCTAGAGAAATCCTACTCCCTCTCGTGCTCTGTGGCGTCACCTGAAGATGAGCCAGGCTCACCTGAAGCCGGGTCGCGAGCCGCGCGACGACGACGACGGATGGCACGAGCCGCCAGCTGCCCTCCAGCCGGAGGAACCACTGCATCAGCCACCAGCGGCAGCGCCACCTGCTCGCCCGCAGCCAGCCCCTCCAGCTCGCCCACTGCTGGCACCGCGGTAGCATCACCGCCAGTGCCGCACCACCAGTCGTACAGAGCCACCAACAGGACGACCACCGCCGCATACAACAGCGCCACCACCACCGAAGCCGTGATCCAGAAGATCATGATCACGAACAGCTGCTTGAAGAATCCCGCTCCCTCTCGATGCGCGTTGAATTCGTCGAAGATTGCTAAAAGGAAACCCATGGTGGTACTGGGAGAGGGAGGAATTTTAGAGACCTCCGTTTATAGCCGCCGGGCTCAAAAGCCGCGCACTGCTCAGCCTCGCGCGGGAAACGGGAAGAATCACGCGCAATGCTCGACCAAATCGGCGTGAAATCGTCGAGGCGCCCAAAGCCGTGATGGCCGCTGCGTAGATGGACCGCACGCGCAGCAGTGCCACAAGGGAGTGCTTCGCACACTCAGAGTCAGCCAGGTACGGAGGTGGACGCTGCAAGGAAGAAGAAGAGAGAAGGAAGAAGGAGACTAGCAGGTGGACCCCGGACCCACTTGTCTGCGAGTAAGAAGATAACCCTCTGTGTGCTTCTATCCTTTTCTCAGGAGATCAGTCCCTCGTCTCTCCAGTGCTTCGTAGGGAAAATTTTGCCAAAATGATTTTGGGCATGGCCCTACCCCACAGGGTCTATAAGCCAATTATTGGCGACACAGATGTTTTCTTTTAAAGAAAGAACCCTGTTTTTTTCCAAACCTGTGTATACTTGAAAAGGTATATACAGCTTTTCAAAAAAAAAATCTAGACCAGGGACATGTTCAGCATATCCCTAACCTTTTGTTTTACCAAATTGGGAAATTATTTGTCCAAGCTAAATCCAGGTTATTGAGTGACGATCTGTGTGTAGATCTTGTTTGACATTACCATATTTGTGTCTGGTTGAACTAAAAACCTTAGATTTTGATTTTCTTTATATAACCATAGTAGAAGATCCCATGTTGATGGATTGTGTGAGCCCCTGCCATGCCATCCTTAGAAAGCATCGAGTGTGATAAAAATACCATGCCTTGATAATATTTGTTGTTCTAGTAAAATATCCTGCTGAGTGTTGATCCTTGTGTGTGTTAAAATCTAGTATTGTGCAGAAAAAGTTTTAAAATATTTTAAATATAGGGGTATATTAAACCCTACAAGAAATATCTTGTATAACCCCGGGAATCTCTATTAGTCCCCGAATCTCGGGACGAGATTCTTTTTAAGGGAGGAGGGTTTGTAACATCCCCAAAATTCGCCCCTAATTTTAACGGTGTTTTCTCACGCCTGAAAAACTTTTTCTATTTTCAAAATGTTTTCTTTGAACCAGATGGTCTTTGACTTGACTTTGGTTTCTCTCTCTTAGAAATTTCCCAATAATCCTCGATCTCCAACCTCCACCATATTCCCATACCGTTGTTTTATCTGTCGAACATTGGTTCCAGTTGTCAATCCCAAAACCCCTCCCATCTATCCCACCAAAAGCCACCACCACCATTGTAGCTTGAATTAAATTCCACCAACCTAACAGATGGTTCCCTCGTACATATACATCACTCCCATGGAAAAATATTTCATAGTCCAATGCAATAATTCCAAGTTTATTCATATTCCCTATTATGCCATTTTCAATTCAAAAATTATATGGTCAACTTTTACTCATCCAAAAATTCTGGAATTTTTGTGAGGTCCACGATTTAACCTCCTGAACATTTCACTCCATTGGCCCAACCTCATTTGAGGAATATTTGGGGCACTTCCTTTGTAATGCCCTTTTCGTGCATAATAGCAATTTCCAAAACAAACCCTACATACAAAAATCGTTTGGCATTGGTGCTTTGTCAAGATGACAAACTCCCATATATAACCACCTATCCAGAAGATCATGTCAATATCATTTGATTTGGTTTACTTGGCATACCCATGCCATTAGGGCAATTTTGGACACCGAATTATTTGACAAACTTCAAAATCCCCAATTCATCTCAAACTCCGTGGACATACCATATACACCCATTCTAGCCTACTGTAAATTTTTGGGATTTTTCTGAGCTGAGGAAGACCTCTTTCATTTCATCGAACACCTTGTGGACCCTCGGTTTTCTGAAAATCTTGTGTTACGAAGTTTGGAATCCTGGAATGATTCTTATTTTGTTGTGTTGGCCTCGTCATTACGAACTAAGTGGTACGACCTATTTTCAGTTTGGCGCCCGAGTCGGCAGGAACGCGACGATGTCGCTCGCGTCGCGCCCTGAACGTCCCGAACGCCCGCTTTGGCGTCACCTAAACTAGCTTAACCCTAAGACGCTGCCTAAATCCCACACAGTATGGTCACTGTGGAGTGCTGTGCATCCAGCTCGGCCTCCCTATCCTTTCTCCCCCGTTCCTATCCTCTCCTCCCATGTCCACCTAGCCATGGACACGTGGTTGGCCCTCCCTCCTTGCCCATGCCTATAAGAGGCCACCCCGAGCCCTCTCGCGCGAGCAGCACCCCATTCCCACTCCCCTGCCTCCTCGTTCGGTGCAGGAACATGAGAGAAGAGCCACAAAAATCTCCACAATTAATTTTTCCACCATGGCCACCATGGCCGGAGCTCGGGCAAGCTCGGGGAAGGCCTCCCCCGCCTCGGGCCTGCCTTCCCTGGCCTCGGCGTGCTGCGCCCATCCCCGCCGCCGGCCGGCCTCCCGGCGCCCTCCTTGGCCATCCCCGGCCGATCCATGGTCGCTCCAATGCGTGGAGCACGGAGGAAGACGACCAGGATCGATCCCCTCTGTTCCTAGTTTTTTTTTCTTCCACCGAATCGTTTTTTTTGGCCCAGCCCAGCTGCCCAGTAGCACAGCAGGCCATTCGGCCCAGCACGGCCCGGCCAGGCGCAGCACGCTCGCGGCCCTTTTACGGCCGGCGCTGTTTTTTTTTTCGCGGACCTTTTCTTTTTCCCTGCTGGACAGTTTTTCAAACATCAATATATCTTGAACCGTAACTCCGTTTTCGGTGATTCAACTTTCTAAATCTTCGTCTCGACGAGACCTATTCATTGGTACTGGTTTTGTTGTTATTGAAAATACTTTATTTCGTTGACTTTATTTAACATGTTGTTTACCCTTCCGGGTTTAGTTGTTTTTCGAGTTTCCGACGCGCGACGACACCGAGACCTCCCGGGTCATTTGGAACCTGTCTCCTAACGCAAGCTAACCACTTGCTATGAACACTCAAGCGATGTTTGTTGTTTGCACTTTACCCTGTCATATAGGTGCATTTTATTGCTTATCATCTGTCAACTGTGCGTCACGAGATATCGTGGCTTTGTTTACATCATGTCAACTGTGCGTTACGAGATATCGTGGCCTTGTTATATCCTGTCAACTATGCGTCACGAGATATCGTGACTTTGTTTCATACCTGTAATACGATAAACCCATGTTCCGTGGGTTGAGTTCCGGTACCCCATCTAAATACACGTTGGGTCCTGCCCAAGTGGATTGAAGCGGCTACTTTTCTGTAGAGTTGTGGCGTGCGTGGGACGGTACCATGCACCACTCCCCATTCCGGCGACGATGGACTGGGGGAACCGCCGCAGTCAATGGAATGGTGGAACGGGATCGCGTGGACGCCTCCACTAACTTTTGTAGTCGATCTGTGGCTGCTACTGGCCGGAGGCATCTCCGCCGTCGCCCGGTTGACGCTAACAACCTGTGTTGTTTTACTTTCTTTTACTCAACCCGTGGCTGTTACTGGTCGGAGTTATCTCCGCCCTCGCCTGGTTGACTGTGCTATTTTATTTTCTTTTACTCAACCTATGGCTGTCACTGGTCGGAGGTATCTCCGCCATCGCCCGGTTGGAACTAACCATTGATTGAACTAACTACATACTGCTTGAACTATTGCGTGCAGTTTGTTTCTGTTTCATGTTGATATGGTATTATTGTTTTGCACTGGACTAATCTGTTTCAGGTTGATATGATTTTATAATTGTTGTGTTGGACTAATCCTTTATTGTGTCAGACTAATCCTCTGTTTTTGGAATTGTTGTTGAAAGAAACTGGATTAATTTAACCAACCCTCCAAACTTCGATAGGGTCAGTCCATAGTGCCACCAATCTGAGCATTGAACGCACTACCACTGTCGCCCAAATGGGAGAGCCATAGCCTATGTAACCTATCATGCCTCCTTTGATGCTACCCACTTGGCAAGTCTAGTCGGATACTGCATAGTTGTGGTCAGGGCTAGTCTTGTGAAGGTTCCAGAGCTAGGCGTTGCTCATGAGTTGGGGACGTGCCGGATTCACTTCGTCATAAGGCTTAGCCCGAGTGGTAAGTCGGTAGCTATACAAGGAGTGTCTTGGTATCGTGAACGGTTATGTAAGTGTATCTTGCCATCGCGAAGCAAGGTGCATTTAGGTGGGTGGTAGCTGCAACCTCTCGAGAGTGTGTCAACTAGCAGCTAGCCTTGTTCCTAGGTTATGGAACAGTTCAGTGTCGGTCACACTATTGTCCTTTGTCGAGTCCGGAGGTTAAACTTAAGTTTGGTTTGAAAGAAAGATGAACAACCTGATTTACAATAGGCTGGTGCGGGGAATGTTACTTGAGTCATGGATGGTTATCCGTGTTTGGGGTGACGGTGTGATCGTTGGGAGCCTAGAGTTAGGCCCGAGCCAACATCAACCGTGCATGCCCAGAATGGAAAGTTGAGGCCAGTGGGCCTAGCAGTTTGACAGATGTGATAAGGCCGTTGGGCCTAGTTGTGATGACAGGTGATGTTTAATATTTGGTACCAATGGGTTTACTCGTTATTCGTCTCAGTTAAGCTCTTTGTGTGATCGCCGGTACACGATCCAACCCCACCTGGCTTGGACTCTGTACTGGTGATACCCCTATTATTTGCTTATGCCATGATTTGTTGTGCTGCCTTGTTACTACCCACTTGGACTGCCGTAAGTAGACCCTTGCCATGTTTAGATTATTTTCTGGCGCTAGCTGCTTATTGTCTGACCTCTTGATTGTTCATGTCTTGTGGTTGTTTTCTTGCGAGTACGTCATTGTACTCAAACTGGCTTTTCATGTGGCTAGACGTTGAGAGGATTCATCTTCTACTATAGCAAAGAGATGGAGCAAGAGCGTACTAGGATCAGTAGCCCAGCCAGATGCCTGTGGAATGGAGCCACTCCAAGCCGTTGATTTAGTCGTCTTCCGCTGCCAGTTAAACTCTGTCCAGTGCCATACTTGGCCTTGATAATTTTTCAAACCTTTATGGCCATGTAAAACCAATTGTAGCCCTCTGGGCCTGATTGTGTAATGATATTTCTGCTATGTCGCATTGTCGTAACGTGCGGCCGGATATCCTGGGCTGGCGCACGGGGCGACCGCCTCTCTGGCGATATGTGTCAGAGGGGGGTGCCACAAGTACTAAGTTGCAAGCAACAGATCATTGCAATAAACAAAGTGCATAATGTAATCAATGTAAATAACACAAGGAAATCACACCGCTGTTTTCTCCCTAGTGGAAACAACACATCTCTTGTCTTAATCGTTTCTGTCAGCCCGAGCTCAGACAAGAGAGGCATGAACCCACTATCTAGCATAAATACTCCCTCATAAAACACTAATAATTACTTGGCCAAAGCATCACTAGCATCGGAGAGCATGCAAAATCATAGATAAAACACAACACAAAGATGAACAAGAGCAATGACTTCCACAATTCATCGGATCCATGCAAACACAATCATGTAGCAGTTACAGATAATATGATCTTGATCATTATAGGCAGCTCACAAGATCTAAACAATGGAGTACAAGGAGGAGAGACAACCATCTATCTACTGCTATGGATCCGTAGTGCCATGGTGGAATACTCACGCATCACTCCGGAGGCAGGCATGGTGGTGTAGATGCCTCCGGTGTCGATTCCCCTCTCCGGCAGGGTGCCGGGAAGAGCTGTAGAACCCTACTGAACTAGGGTTGGAGATGGCGGCGGCCTCGGACGTCTTTTGGGAAATATGATCTAGTGCTTAGGGTTTTTTGTGTCGAGGGGGAATTTATAGGCGAAGAGGCGACGCGAGGAGGTGGGCCACCTGCCCAGGTGGGGTCCAGGCGCGTCCTAGGGGGGGGGGCGGCCAGGTGGCATCTGGAGCCCCTGGGTCTCCCCTCCGGGCATCCTCCGGGTTCCGTCTTTGTTTCATATTGGAAATAATTCCTGTAAAATATCAGCGCAATCCGAGAAATTTCCTAGAACAACTTTTCTGAAACAAAAAGACAACAGAAAACAGGAACTGGCACTGGGCATCTTGTTAATAGGTTAGTTTCATAAATCATGCCAAAATGATATAAAACATTATGAAAACATGTGGCACTGATATATAATCAAGCATGGAACATAAAAAATTATAGATATGTCGAAGACGTATCAGCATCCCCAAGCTTAACTCCTGCTCGTCCTCGAGTAGGTAAGTGATAACAGAATAATTTTTGAAGTGACATGCTACCAAACACAATCTTGATCATGTAATCATGTAAAAGCATATGAACTGAATGCATTGATCCAAAACAAAGGTTCATTGAAGGAAACAAACAATGATTAACCAGGTGTAACATCTAAGCAAGAATTAACTAGAAAAGAGTACTTTGGAGATTTAAAAGTATAACACTTAACAATGATTGATATCTCACAAAGCAATATTAGTTCAACAAAGGAGTTTGGCCAACACAAAGGAAGATTTAAGTTTACAGCATAGAGCTTCAACTTGCAACTTGTTTATCTCAAGATAAAGTCAATACAAAGTTTTCACAGTTAGACACAAAGATAACATGAAGTAAAACAAGAACCAAAGTTGATACCAAGTGATTGCTTGAGGGGGTTAAGAAGGAAGAGGAACACTGACTCAACATAAAAGTAAAAGAAAGGCCCTTCGCAGAGGGAAGCAGGGATTAGTCATGTGGTAGAGCTTTTTTTTTTGATTTTTCACAGACGTAAAACAGTTTTGAGATATGCATGCTTTCATCAACGATTTCACAGTAAAGAAACTAGCTAGTCCCCACTTCAAGCAAGGCTTTTAGACTTGTGAGAGCGGCTGGTTTTAGAGGAACGAGTACATTCATCTTTCTCGTTTGTTTCACCACTAACCAATGTTTAAGCTGATTTCTCAGATTTTCATTGTGTGGAGGAGAATGGTGAATTATATTTATATTTTGCTTAAGCCACTCTCGGGTTGATTCAAGTGAGGACGTAAACCATCAACACTGGGTGAAAGGGGGGAAATGACCTTGCTTGTCACGGGTTATATCTAGCTTCCCACTACTTCCTCATGAGCTCAAAAACAGGGGCACAAAAAGGAGAATTTTGAAAGTTTAAAGATAGCACATGAAAATTTTACTTGGAGTGGCAGGGAAATACCACATGTAGGTAGGTATGGCGGACACAAATGGCAAAGATATTTGGCTTAGGGAGTTGGATGCACGAGAAGTATTCCCTTTCAGTACGGAATTTTGGCTTAGCAGGATATCAACCAAACACATAACATCAACTTGGTTCAATGAATGACTACAAATATACATCATGCATAACCACTGGACTTCACACCGTCTACCATGTTAGCCAAACCAACTCTTTGCAAAAATAATATCTACACTTTGAGAACTACCAAGCATGACAAGCACCACAATTTTAAAGCTTTACATTAGTTCTTTACTAATCTATCCTTACTAGATGATCCACAAGTTTAAGCATTTAATCTACTTCATGTCTCTAAACAATTGACAAGTATCAAAGATTCAAGACAATGATCTACAAGATTAAGCAGCACTTTTCACACTTCCTACATGAAAATTTCCACTTAACCAAACACCAATCAACTTATTTGAAACAAAACTAAAAGGGTGAAGCAAAAAGAGCAATACTTACTAACTACAAAAGCTAACAACTCTGAACAAGCAAGAGCTGAAGCAAAAAATAACAAAGGCTAAACACTCAACACATATAAATGAAGCACAGGAGTGTATAATGAAAAAGCGGAGCGTGTCTCTCTCCCAAACAAGCATGCAAGGATCCAAATTATTGCAAAGACCAGAGAACTAAACACAAACAAACTGAAACTAAAAACAAACTGACGCTCCAAAAACAACACACAATGAGTAAAGGAATAAAAATATAGTACCCTGAGAGAAACTGATGATTGTTGATGAAGAAGGGGGATGCCTTGGGCATCCCCAAGCTTAGACGCTTGTGACTTCTTGAATATTTCAGAGGAGGGTCCATGGGAGCCTCCCCAAGCTTAGTATTTTATCTCTTCTTGATCTTCCTTCATCACCTCGCACTTGGATACTTGAAAACTTCCTTCACGCAAAACTTATAGCAACTTCATTAGAGGGGTTAGTCCACAAAAACAAAATCTTCCTTCAGTTCCAAAGAACATATCATGAACTTATTTTTTACAACATTAGCTACTGTCACAAAGGTCTAAGTAAAGCTCCAGCTTTGTAAAGACTTCACTCTGCCCGTGAAAGAAGCAATGCAAAACTAAGGACATAATCTGTCAAAAACAGAACAGACTGTAAAGATGATTTTTTTCGTGACACTTATGGACCTCAAATCAGAAAACTTAAAACTAGAGAAAGGTAGAAAAAACCCTGATGCTTGCTGTAAAAAATTTGCAGACATAGATGACGTTCTGTGATTTTTTTGGATTTTCGAACAGTGAAGAACAGAAATCTGTTTCTGGACAGCAAACTCACCGATTAGTCATCCTCTCTTTAGAGGCTATTCTTGGCACCAAAAACCAAAAGAAAAAGATACAAGGGAGTTTTTACGGAAGTAACATTACCCAAAACTCAAAAAAAAGGAAACAGAAGGTAAAAATAAAAATGGGTTGCCTCCCATAAGCGCTTTTCTTTAACGCCTTTTAGCTAGGCAAAAAAAAGGCAAATTCAAGTTTTATCAATAGGACCAAATTCAAAACCACTCTTTGGCTTAACAATAGAATCAAAAGGTTTCTTTATCCTCTTCCTAGGGAAATATTCCATCCCTTTTTTCAGTGGAAATTGAAATTTAATATTGCCCACTCTCATATCAATAACTACACCAACAGTTCTAAGAAATGGTATATAGCGACCTTGCCTCTTAAAATAGGCCAAAGATCCCTATGTATAGTGCTAGTCCCTGGATCAAATTGCTAGCACACACAGTTTACGATGAATACCATAACATTGTATCAATTTACTATACGTATGATCCAGAATTTTAAAATATTCGATACAAAGTGCATAGCTCGAAGCTAGCTTTCAAAGAGTTGCAGCGGAATATATAATAATAAAACATGGAGCCTCATTGTCGTGGGGTTGTCACGGCAAGTCCTTCCTCCAGGAAGGTGAGTTCGGGGGCCATCGATGCTTGAAGTACGTAGGAGAGATTAATCTCGCCTAGGGACACAGATTTACCCAGGTTCGGCCCCTCTTGGTAGAGGTAAAGACCTACTTCCTGCTTCTCTTTATTGCTCTAGATCTGGTATCGATTATAGGGTTCCGACTCCTCTCTGGGGAGTCGGCGACTTGGTGTTTCTCTCTCTCTCTAGATTGCTTAGAACTTAGAACTTGGAACCTAGAACCTCTCGATCTAAGGTCCAGGACCCCGCTTATAAAGGCTGCCGGGTCCCTGGACTTACAGGTTACACCGAGTCACACTAGAACACGGAGTCCTACTCTACGTCTTGGTCTTCCAAGTTAAGGCTCCGGGTTGTACTTGGACTCCTTCCGGACGGGTCCTTTCTTCATCATGGGCCTCGGTCGGCTTGTCTCCAGCCCAGCCCATGTGACTTGATACGTGACTCGGCTTTGGCCTTCTTGGTCTTGGCGGGTCTACTTTCCGGGTTCATGGGCCTACCTATAAAGTATCCCCCCATCAGTAGCCCCCGAATTTATCTTGGGCGCAGCTTGGCGGCTTCCTCCAATTCATTGGTTCGACTTCCTGGGTCGACTCCTTCCCTTTGAGCCACAGGCTCCAAGTCGCTTGCTGCTAGCTCCAAGATGAATTCCTGCATAAAAAACATAATACACATATAAAATGAGTCCATCCTTTTCCTCGTTCAAGCCACCACTCTTGCCTTTGCACTAACAGGCCGAGTTCTGCCGTGACTCTTGCGAACAAGGAATGAATAACTTGACTTTCACTGTCACAGGACTCGCCATTCTGAGACAAGCCGGCTTCTTCCACTTCTGTGACTTTGACTTTTCTCTGCTATGTCCTTTCTGGCTGTTAGCCGCTGAATCGTTATTACCAAAACGTTATCCACAGTTTACTGTGGACCCACACTGTAACCCTCTATGGTTTTTACCCCTTTATAAGTATCGATGGGTTAGGTCTCAAACCTCATTCGCCCCCTTCAGCTCAAATTCCCTTCTTTCTCTTCGCGCTCATCTCTTCCCGCGCTCAGCACACACCGCCCGCACGCCATGGCACCCAAGCGCGCAAAAACCGCACCCAAGGCCAAGGCATCCTCGTCGAGCAGGATGGTGGACATTGCCGCCGCGGCCGCCGCCGCCACAAAATCCTCTTCCAAGCGTTCGATTTCCGCCGATTGGGGTGGATCTATGGTCACGGCCGAGCAATTGAAGACGCACCGATCAACTGGCCTGATTCCGTCCAACGTGAAGGCTCGGGCCCCAGGGGATGAAATCGTGCCCGCTCCCGCAAAGGATGAGGTGGTGATCTTCACCGAGCACTTGTTCCGCGGGTTCACTCCCCCCGGTAATCTTTTCTTCCGCCAACTCCTCGAACTCTATCAGCTGCGGATTCACGATCTGGCTCCTAATTCCATTCTCACTCTATCAAATTTCGTAACTTTGTGTGAGGACTACCTCCAGATCAAGCCAGATCTCAACCTTTGGCTCGAACTCTTCTACTGCAACCCCCAGCCCGAAACTTCTGGGGGCCCTCTCCTCCAATGTGGCGCCGTTGCTCTTCAACGGCGCCTCCACTCTGTCTTTCCCAAGCCAGTCTTCCCCAACCGCATCAAGGACTGGCAGAAAACCTTCTTCTACTGCAAGGATACCTCCCCTGCAGGTGAACCCAAACTTCCTTTATTCTCTGAGGATCGCCTCCAGGCGACTCCTCTTATGAAAGCTAGGTGCTCAAAGGCCGCCCGGCCGAGAGTCGAGTCTCTGATCACTCGAATCCGGGCCCTCTTGTCCCATAACCTGGAAAACAAGGATCTGGTCCGCTGTTGGACCACTTGGAGAATCCAGCCTCTGAGTCCTAGGACTCGACTGATCTGCTCCTACACCCGTTGCGCTGGTGATGACCTCCGAGTGACGGAGCAACTATCTGATGGACCCGAACTTGGTCGGCTTATCAAAAAGCTGACTGGGAGGCCGGTGAAGGACCAGGCCTATTTTGGGCTCCAGCCATTTTGCTCTACCAACCCAGCTCCCGATGTAAGCCTCATTCTCTACCTTATTTCTATCTTGATCTTACTTGTATTGCTTACTAACCCACTTTTGTTGACTCTGTTGCAGCTCACCGACTCCTTCTGGAAGCCGGCCTCTGGAGCTGGCACTGAAAATAAAGCTGAAGCCGAGGCTGAGGCTGAAGAGGAGACTCCTGCCACAGATCAAACTGCTGTGGCAGAAGACACTGACAATGATGATGAGGAGTCCTCCCAGGAGGCTCCTATTGAAGATGATGCTGCTGATGAGGAGTCCTCGCCAGAGGCTCCAACTAAAAACGTTATTGAAGAGGAGTCCTCTCAGGAGGCTCCCATTGTGGAGGAGACTGATGATGACGAGTCCTCTCTGGAGGCTTCCGTCACTAAACAAACTGCCACCACTTCTGCTGTTGCTCAGCCATCACTATCTGAGGAATCCTCAGCCAGGAGTCACTCTTCTTCTTCCCCTGCCTCAAACAACAACGGATCTCGAGAGGCTGTTCCCAAGGTACCACTTTCACGAGTCCTTGGGTCCACTCGTTCACCTGCTAAGCCTGAGGAACACATGCAGTGTAACATCCCAAAACTTTGGAATGTTATAAAAATCACAAAAATTCTAAAACTTTTGTTATTTGATAAATGAAAGCCTCCAAATATGAAGAAAACCTTTTATGAAAGATATTTTTGACATCTTCAAAGATATTTTATTTTAAATATTCTTTTTACCTCCTATTTTAAAGTTTTAAAGTCTTGGAAAAAAATATATTTAAATGGGGTTTCAAATAGTATTTTCCCCTTTGGTTTATTATTTTAAAATAAATAATATGGGGATATTATAAACCCTATTTCATTTGTGGAAATAATTTAAATACTTTTGCAAGCTTTGTTTTATCAAAATGTTTTATCTTAAATTATTTGAATATGAAGATGAGTTATCATTTTGAATGATATAACTCATATTATTTCTCTGGTTTTTATTTAATTATTTTGAGATATTTATAGACCCTAATTTAGAAAATTCCCAATTAGCCATATAAGGCATATTTGATCAAAAGGGTATTTTGGTAATTTTGTTTTGACCAAAAATAGTTCCAAAATGTCTACTTTGACTATTTGGAATTTTACAAATTTTTACAATTTTATTTGACTTGATTTGGAGGCCTAAATCAAAAGTTACAAAGAAAATCAGAAAAAGAAAAAGAAAAAAAAATTGATGATGTCATGATGACATCAGCAGTCATCTTCAACCACGGACGTGAATCACGCCCGAGAACACTCCATCGTTGCCTTTTCTTCCTATTTATACTCCCGGAGATTTAAAGCACCAAATCAAGTGCCGTTTCTTCCTATGCGAAGCCCTTGATCTCCTCCATCTATTGCCCCTAAAAGCCCCATCCAAAACGCCTCGTGGACGACCAATTAGCTCGCCGGAGTTGAGCTCGTCCGCCGCCGTAAACCTCCATTTCCGGCCTAACTCAGTGCGTCCCCGCCACAGATTCTTGACCTCCTCTCCTTCCCTCGATTTTGCGCATCTCCTAATGCCCATGGACGTTTTTTCTGTGCAGCCAAACGAAGATCCCGACTCGCCCGAAGCTCACCATCGCTCATGTTCGCCTCCATCGATCCCGCCCGCGGCCCAGCTCCCTCCCGTTGCCATCCTCCTTTGCCCGGGCTAGGCCGCACGAGTCCGACCTCCTCTGCCCCGACAACCGCCTCCGACAAGCAACCCACCGCTCCCGACGACGTGTTCCGAACAGTCCCCGTTGTGTTCCCGGTCCGTTTCCGTCTTCCAACCTGTGCCCGAATCCGTACGTCTTCGTTTTCCGTTTCCATTCCCGACGGTCCGGATCATGGTTGTTCCCGTGTCCGTCTCCGGTGCGCCGTTGTCGTGTTCCCCGATGTTGTCTCCGTGTCGTGCAGACTCGGTTCCCCGTCTCCGTGCTGCTGTGTCTCCCGACGTGCCTCCACGTCGTGTCCGCCTCGTGTACCGCAACCCGACACCAAAATCTACCATGTCATTTTTCCGCCTCGATGTCGTGTCGTGTTCCGTCCCCGACGTCCCCGTCATGAAACCGACCCGACGACCGCCTCCGTGTCCGTCGTGCTTCCGACCATCCGTCTCCGTCCGTGTATCCGTCTCCTTGTGCCCTCCGTACCCGATGTCGTGTTGTCTTCGTCCTCGTCGTGCTTCCGTTTGTTCCCGTCGTGTGTGTTCTCCATGTCGTGGATGCCTCCGTGCCCCGACCGTTCCCGACGTGTCTCGTTTCCGGTGTCCGTCTCCGTACGCGTTCCGTCATGTTTTCCTCCCGGTGCTATGAACCCGGATGTTCCCGTCGTGAAGCCGCTCCCGACCCGTCGTGAAAACCGACGAGCTCTCCGTGTATGACACCGTGAACTCCTTCGACCCCGAAGACCGGTGTCGTGGATACGACAAGTTCGTGACGACGACCCACCGTGAACCCCGAAGACTGGAGCCGCCAAATTCTTCCACGACTTCGACTACTTCCTCTACGTCCCGAAGGTGGTCCCGAACCCGAAGATCTTTGTTTCCAATTGTTTGTTGTTATGTTTGTTTCCTTTGATTGTTGTATTGTTTCTTATTATCATATGTTTGTATGGTATAGATTGAACGGAGAGCTTTGAGCTACGTCGAAAAAGAGTGTGTGAGCAACGACAAGTTCCAAAAGGCAAGTGTATACACTCATGAAGGACCTATTATTATCTTAATTGCATTATAGATTATTTTAGTAGTATGCATGATAGGTTTACTACTGTTTTAATTATGCTATGCATAGATCTTTCTTGTTGACTAGGTACCTACATTAATTTAGTAAAAATGCTTGCTGCAATTGTGAAGATTTTGATGTAGTAAGTTAAGTGAAAACTCAACTAAATTAATGAATCACCTGGGTGGATTTGGTTTGTCGAGGTGTGCGAAGTTGAGTGGCTACTCAGGGCCATTTTCTTGTGGTCTAACCTGAGTATGTGCACTTGTGGATGGCCACCCAGGGTATTGAGATTCGACGTCACTCCATGTTTAGTTGCTTCCAGTGCAGCCACTAGTCATATGGGCTCTGTCTTGACTAAGTAAGTAGCATGGAACCAGCCCGGTTTGACAAGCAGATGTAGGGGTTGTAGGTTGGAACGGGTCAAGCCAGTAGTGGTTGGGAAAGTGCTTCAGAAAGGTCTCGTCTTGGTCTTCTCCTTTCCTTTTCACTAAATGTGGGTTAAGGATAGAATGGGTTGATCGAGTCTAGTGGGGAAAGTGCCACAAACTCTCGAGAGTAATAAAACTATGATCATAGCCGTGTCCCCGGTTACGGACAATTTTGAGCAGTTAAGCAAGGAAGTTGTCGGTGGATCTCTTCATTCCAATTTCAGAATAAAATTTGATGGGTGAACACGGGTGTATGAGACCTTGGATGCGTTCCATGGGTGTGTCTCATATTCTTATTTGAGAAAGAAATGCTTTACAAAAAGTAGGACAAAATTTGCTTTACGCAATAGCCTTGAACTCCACCAGCCAAATAAGCATGTAGTATTAGTCTTGCCATTTTATAATCCACCATAGTATTCACTTGCCGGCCTGTTACAAGGTATTGACCCAAATTCCCTGGGCTGCAACGTTAATGTTGCAGGTTATTACGATGACGCGTGAGGACGTCTACCTTTCGAGCTTGCAACCAACATGTATGCCAGTGGCACATGAAGATGATGAAGCTCTCTGTGCTACTTATGTTTCCGCTGCCAAACTTTGCATTGAAGCTAGCCTTTGGCTATGCAATTTGTAAAGAATATTTTATTTATGGATCTCGCGATGTAATAATTATTTGACATTGATGCATGGTATTACATCTATTTGTGAATTGCTATCCATACTCGATCCAGGGAATAGCATATTTCACTACGTGGCCTTGCTTTTCTAAGCGAGGGCGCCACAAGATGGTATCAGAGCGTAATGTTGCCTGTAGGCTCGAAAACTTTAGGTTTGGATTAGAAATAGGAAATACCATAGGAACAAATTTTATTTTCTATTCGTCCAAAACTTTCCTAATATCCTTCTTGTAACCTCCTCACCTAATTGCTTTCTAAGTTATCTTATCTTATTTATAGATGACCATAACTTTGGGATGTTTCCGAAGGTATTGAAGAACAACTTGACAAGCATGTGAAGCCATCAAGGGCATCCGTTGATCTCTTCGATTTAGACTTCACAACAACCAGAGATATCCTGATGAACCCAAAGAAATAGAAGAGGGACTTGAAGCACTGAAGAAATAGATAGACTCGACCACCATTATATTAGAATGACGTTATCATGGTATTGTATTGACTTACCAAATTGTGGTATGTCAGTACTATCATTCTTATTTTCAAAACCTTTATCGTGTTAGTTTTGTTTTCCAAACTATATATTTTCGAAATTAAAAAAAAGGAGTGGTTGTTTTTACTGTTGTTTGATGTTTGTTTACCACTGTTTGTCGCTTGTTGCTTGCTAGATGTTGTTTGTAAGATGATTTGCCTTGGTCTGCTGTGTGTGTCTGGGTAGGAATACTTCTCCTAGATCTTTCTATCTCTACTCATCAATGCTAAACCGAAACCATATGTCTCACCCACATACCTACCAAGACGAAAATGATAGCCACCTCAAGATGCCTCATGCAATGCAGCTGCTGATAAAAGCTCAGACTCAGTTGACTCAAGTGATGAGAACATTGCCCGCAAGAAGAAATATGATGTGGGATAGAAACTAAAGAGGTAAAGTGATGTAAAAATCCTATTGTACCAACAACAACAAGAAGAACCGCTGAAGGAGAAGATGCCAACGAACCGGCATTGTATAGTAGTAATTCTCTTATATCTTTCTATCTCTACACGTCCATGCTAAGCCCATCCGAGCCAATCAGATGCCTCACGAATAGGCCAACCACAATGAACTATTGATGTACAACGAGTGATGAAAATCCAATCTCACAGATATCGTTGAAGACCCGAAGACTAGCCAACAACAAAACCAAGGAGGAGAAGCAATGAAGAATCTCCAAGATGTGAAGTGACGATGTATAGGAATTCTCGCGCTACCCAATAGTTTGAAGGATCGATAGTTTAGTTCAGGTGGTCCTGCAGATTGGAAACTTTCTGCCAGACAAGTGAGGATGCCCGAGAATTATATTACGTGATTTACCTATCTACATATTGAGGAAATGATACGGGTGCAGGATGGACTGATCACCATTCCTACTACTCATGTTATTCCCCTCACTATTTGGATTGATAAATCTGAGAGACATACCTATAAGAGAGACGACGTTGATAAGCCTGATCCATAGGAGGATAATATATTATAACCCTATGTGAGGCAAAAGTTGCTGAAACGTAAGATATTCGGTGAGGACAAACCACAACTCCCATGAAGAAGAAGAGATCCAACAATGAAAGTCTTGACCTACCATGAGAGTTTTGATAGAATTGACATAGTGTTTACATTGAAGGATGTCAACCTAGAGAAGAAGAAAATTGCCGAAGACTTCACATGTATGGAAGACATAATATTTCAAACCATCTTGAAGAGGCACCCACCTATTGGAAGTGAAGCTTACGCTATATAGATTTCAAAGTATCAACCAAGGATGAAAAGAATCACCAAATGCTTAAGAAGAGTGGTACATGCTATATATATGGAATAAGGGTGATGAAGCAAAACATAAACAATCGAAGATAAAAGTCGACTCAACAAGGATTCATGAATCGTCCGATGTGTGCCCTGTGTGAATTCAAGAACTCAAGACTGCCTACAAAAGTTCCTTTTAAGGGTGGTAGCCCACCCAGTTGCAAAAAAAAAAAACCCGGATAACCGAACCCATCTTTCTTCTAGCCTCTTCGAATCTCGGGGACAGATTCCTTTTAAGGGTGGTAGTCTGTAACATCCCAAAACTTTGGAATGTTATAAAAATCACAAAAATTCTAAAACTTTTGTTATTAGATAAATGAAAGCCTCCAAATATGAAGAAAACCTTTTATGAAAGATATTTTTGACATCTTCAAAGATATTTTATTTTAAATATTCTTTTTACCTCCTATTTTAAAGTTTTAAAGTCTTGGAAAAAAATATATTTAAAATGGGGTTTCAAATAGTATTTCCCCTTTGGTTTATTGTTTTAAAATAAATAATATGGGGATATTATAAACCCTATTTCATTTGTGGAAATAATTAAATACTTTTGCAGCTTTGTTTATCAATGTTTATCTTAATTATTGAATATGAAGATGAGTTATCATTTGAATGATATAACTCATATTATTTCTCTGGTTTTTATTTAATTATTTTGAGATATTTATAGACCCTATTTAGAAATTCCCAATTAGCCATATAAGGCATATTTGATCAAAAGGGTATTTTTGGTAATTTTGTTTTGACCAAAAATAGTTCCAAAATGTCTACTTTGACTATTTGGAATTTTACAAATTTTTACAAATTTATTTGACTTGATTTGGAGCATTATTTCAAAAGTTACAAAGAAAATCAGAAAAAGAAAAAAATGATGACGTCACCAGTCATCTTCAACCACGGACGTGAATCACGCCCGAGAACACTCCATNTTATCAAATACCATAAGTTGTCAATTAGGACTTTATGCAAAATTTGTTTTTATTTCAAAATAAAATATTATGGAAGTGTTCCCAAAGTGTTCAAAATGCTTATTTTGATTTTTAAAAATTTTACAAATTTATTCGACTTGATTTGGAGCTATATTTTAAAAGTTATTAAAGAAAACAGAAAAAAAAATGTTTACGCAGGATGACATCATCGCCATCAAGCTCTGGCCGAAACGTACGCACGTTACATCTCGTTGCCTATCTCCCTTCCCTCCTTGATTCCCGGCGATTTACTCCACCAATCGAAGTGTCGTCTGTTCCTACGGAAAGCCCTCGACTTCCTCTCCGTTTCCCCTCTGTTTCCCCCTCGGATTGCGCCACCACACGACCGCAAAAGCTCGCCGGAGCTCCGCCTTGCGCCGCCGCTTTTCCTCAATTCCGGCAAACGTAGCACCTCGCGCCGCCCCTTTCTGGTCTCCTCCTCTTCCCCATCACCTAGCGCACCTCGCTTACCCCTCGGTTTGATTTTGGGCGCAGCCAAACGACGTGCTCGTCCTCGACAAGAGTTCGTCGTGCCGCCTCAGTTCGCCCGTAGCCGTCACACAGAGATGACGACGACGCAGCCGAGCACTCCCCTGAGGTCCACGTGAAGCCCCGCATCCAGTCGATCACCTCGCCGTCCACCATCGTCATCGGAGCACCCCGGTGTCACCTGTTGCCGCAGGTAAGGCACCATCAATCCCACGTCTTTCCATCAGTATACAGCACGGCGGTAATAGCTTTGTGTTTTTGTTCAAGTCTAAATAGATCAAGACAGTTACAACATAGGCCGTTAGATCTAAATCTAAGGATCCATCTTGACCACTTTTTGACCACCACGTGAGTATGTGCTGCATTCGATCGATCGGTTCATGTGCTAGCTCATTTGAGATTGAGACTTTGAAATTTCACAAATCAAGATCTACAGCTCCGATTCAAACGATACTTTGAGATTTGAGTTCGTTATCAATTCCCTATCCAGTGATATAAATTTCCAATTTTCTGAATTTTCGACATTTCAGACAAATTATGCGCAAATCTCCAAAATCATACCCGGAGATCTATAAACCAAAAAAAAATTCAAATAAAATACTTTGGACTCATAAAATGTGTGGAACACAATTAACGAATAAAAATTAGACTTTGAACTATTTTCAAATAATCAAATTTAAACTGTTAATTCAAGTAGTCTTAATATGGTTCAAATTCTGTTAATCGAAATTAAGTGAATCTTTTCCTTGCAAATGGTTCATTTTGATTTCCATCTATCCAGTCGAACCTCTATTTAAATTACTCGAACTCCTTCGCCAAATAATACTTCAATTTTAAATAAGATCTATATACATTAACTATCACAATCTATCTACCATATTTGTTCAATCCCTATTTCCTATGAGCTTAATGATCATGGGTAACCACTATTATCAATGATGCGCTACCTATTAAAAATCAACTCCACTCCATTTACTTCCTACAAATCAATCCTAAACCAAGTTACCATCCCCTAAGAGAATCTTGTGGACTTGCACCCATCATCATTCCAATATCATTCATGTCTACCCATCCTCATGCACTCGATCATCTTGACTTTTGGACCATTCAAAATACGAATGATCTATTTGAGTAGCCATACAACCCAAGCTAAGTGCAACTTGATCTATTTAATAAGTGTTGTCACACTCTATTTAATAGTATTGTAGTTGCACAATTGGGACTCATGTAATTCTATTCACACGGGACATTCTAAATTATATCTATCTTTGTGTAGCATGTCAATTCTTTCCAATATATCTATATGGCCAACTTCTTTCTAATTATTTGACTCGATGACTTTGTCATCCAATTCCTCCAGACCATATCTTGCAAGCCATCCTCAAGTATTAATCTTTATTGTCTAAACGCGTAAGATAGAAAAATACTAACATAAAGCTAATAACAAATCTTTCCAGTTGTTTGTATTGCTTATTTGTTGCTATGGATGGTGTGTTTATGTTGTGTTATTTATCTTATAGTTTGAACGGAGAGCTTGCGGTTTTGTTTAGAGAAGTCAACACGCTTCGACTACCAAAAAGGCAAGTGTATACAAACTCATGAAGGACCTATTATTTTCTTAATTGCATTATAGATATTTTTGGTAGTATGCATGATAGGTTTACTATTGTTTTAATTATGCTATGCAAGCCTGTTAGATCTTTCTTGTTGACTAGGTACCTACATTAATTTAGTAGAAATGCTTGCTGCAATTGTGAAGATTTTGATGTAGTAAGTTAAGTGAAAACTCTACTAAATTAATGAATCACCTGGGTGGATTTGGTTTGTTGAGGTGTGCGAAGTTGAGTGGCTACTCAGGGCCATTTTCTTGTGGTCTAACCTGAGTATGTGCACTTGTGGATGGCCACCCAGGGAATTGAGATTCGATGTCACTCCATGTTTAGTTGCTTCCAGTGCAGCCACTAGTCATATGGGCTCTGTCTTGACTAAGTAAGTAGCATGGAACCAGCCCGGTTTGACAAGCAGATGTAGGGGTTGTAGGTTGGAACGGGTCAAGCCAGTAGTGGTTGGGAAAGTGCTTCAGAAAGGTCTCGTCTTGGTCTTCTCCTTTCCTTTTCACTAAATGTGGGTTAAGGATAGAATGGGTTGATCGAGTCTAGTGGGGAAAGTGCCACAAACTCTCGAGAGTATTAAAACTATGATCATAGCCGTGTCCCCGGTTACGGACAAATTTGAGTAGCTAAATAAGGAAGTTGTCGGAGGATCTCTTCATTCTAATTTCATAATAAAATTTTATGGGTGAACACGGGTATATGAGACCTTGGATGCGTTCCATGGGTGTGTCTCATATTTAAAGTTGAGAATAAAATGTTTTGTGAAAAGTAGGACAAAATTTGCTTTATGCAATAGCCTTCAACCCCACCAGCCAGATAAGCATGTAGTATTAGTCTTGCCATTTTATAATCCACCATAGTATTCACTTGCCGGCCTGTTACAAGGTTTTGACCCAATTCCCTGGGCTTGCAACGTTAATGTTGCAGGTTTTTACGATGACGAGTGAGGGCGTCTACCTTTTCGAGTTGCAACCAACATGTATGTCAGTGGCACATGAAGATGATGAAGCTCTCTGTGCTACTTATGTTTCCGCTGCCAAACTTTGCATTCAGGCTAGCCTTTGGCTATGCAATTTGTAAAGAATATTTTACTTATGGATCTTGCGATGTAATAATTATTTGACATTGATGCATGATATTACATCTATTTGTGAATTGCTATCCGTACTCGATCCAGGGAAGAGCATATTTCACGATGTGGTCTTGCTTTTCTAAGCGAGGGCGCCACAAGATGGTATCAGAGCGTAATGTTGCCTGTAGGCTCGAAAACCCTAGGTTTGGATTAGACATAGGAATGACCATAGGAACAAATGTTATTTTTCGATTTGTCCAAAACTTTCCTAATATCTTTCTTGTAACCTCCTCACCTAATTGCTTTCTAAGTTATCTTATCTTATTTATAGATGACCATAACTCAGAAATGTTTCCAAAGACGTTGAAGATCAACATGACAAGTATGAGAAGCCATCAAGTGCTTGATAGAGACTTCAATTAGACTTCACAACACCAGAAGAAACCCCGACGAGCTAAAAGAAATAGAAGAGAATCTTGAAGCACTAAAAAAATAGATAGACTAGACCACCATTATATAGAATAACGGTATCGTGGTATTGTATTGACTTACCAAATTGTGGTATGGCAGTACTATCGTGCTTATTTTCAAAACCTTTATTGTGTTAGTTTTGTTTCCAAACTATATATTTTCGAAATTAAAAATGAGTGGTTGCTTCTACCACTGTTTGATGTTGGTTACCATTGTTTGTCGCTTGTTGCTTGCTAGATGTTGTTTGTAAGATGTTTTGCCTTGATCTGCTATGTGTGGGTAGGAATCCTTCTCTTAGATCTTTCTATCTCTACTCATCAATGCTAAACCAAAACCATATGTCACACCCACATACCAACCATGATGAAAAAGATAGCCACCTCAAGATGCCTTATGCAATGCAGCTGCTGATGAGAGCTCAAACTCGGGGACTCAAGTGTTGAGGAAATTGTTCTGTAAGAAGAAGTAGGATGTGGGATAGAAACTAAAGAGGTAAAGTGATGTAAAATCCTATTGTACCAACAACAGGAAGAAGACAGCTGAAGGAGATGCTGCTCTGGCGAATCGACATTGTATAGGAGTACTTCTCATGTATCCTTCTATCTCTATTCACCCATTCTAGGCCCAACAAGCCAATCAGATGGCTCAACAATAGACCACCATAATGAGAGATGCAGAATACAACAAGTGATGGAAATCCAATCTCACATATTACGTTGAAGAACCCGAAGACTAGCCAACACAAAACCAAGGAGGAGAAGCAATGAAGAATCTCCAAGATGTGAAGTGACGATGTATAGGAATTCTCGCGCTACCCAATAGTTTGAAGGATCGATAGTTTAGTTAGGTGTCCTGCAGATTGGAAACTTTCTGTTAGACAAGTGAGGATGCCCAAGAGATAGACTACGTGATTCACCTATCTACATATTGAGGAAATGATACGGGTGCAGGATGGACTGATCACCATTCCTACTACTCATGTTATTCCCCTCACTATTTGGATTGGTAAATCTGAGTGACATACCTATGAGAGAGCCGACGATGAAAAGCCTAAACCATAGGATGGTAATAAATGTTATACCCTTAAATTAAGGCAAGTGCTGCCAAGGCGTATAAAATACGGTGAGGATAAACCACAGCTTTAGTGAAGAAGAAGAGATTCTGCAATGAAAGTTTTGACCTACCATGAGAGTTTCGTTAGAATTGACGCTTTGTTTGCAGTGAAGGATGCCAACCTAGAGAAGAAATATTTTCGAAGACATCACATGGATAAGGATGTAATATGTCAAGCCATATTAAAGAGAATGGTATCCGAAGTTATCTAAAGAGACACCCACCCATTGGAGTTGGAGCACTTCATGAGTGTAAGATATAGTTGACTCCAGTGAGACCTAAAGGACTAACCCGATGGACCCTAGCCCGAAGGAAGGAGTTCAAGACTGCCTACAAAAATTTCTTTTAAGGGTGGTAGCCCACCCAGTTGCCTAAAACCCGGATAACCGAACCCATCTTTCTTTCTAGCCTCTCTGATCTCGGGGACGAGATTCCTTTTAAGGGTGGTAGTCTGTAACATCCCAAAACTTTGGAATGTTATAAAAATCACAAAATTTAAAACTTTTATTATTAGATAAAGAAAGTCTCCAAAAATCAAGAAAACCTCTTATAGAAGATATTTTTGACATCTTCAAAGTTATTTTATTTCAAACATTCCTCTACCTTATATTACAAGTTTTAAAGCCTTTGGAAATAAAATAATTATTTGGTTTTTTTTTATAAACTCTAATTTGTTTTTGGCATAAAGATTTAAACAAGATTTGTTTTGTAAAATGATTTGTTCTAAATTATTTTAGTATGAAAATGAGTGTATCATGTTTTAAATTGAATTGTATTACTCTTCTTATTTTATGGTTTTTAATTGAGTTCAAAGGGAAATTTCTAAAAACCGGTTTTATCAAATACCATAAAGTTGTCAATTAGGACTTTATGCAAAATTTGTTTTTATTTCAAAATAAAATATTATGGAAGTGTTCCCAAAGTGTTCAAAATGCTTATTTTGATTTTACAAAATTTTACAAATTTATTCGACTTGATTTGGAGCTATATTTTAAAAGTTATTAAAGAAAACAGAAAAAAAAATGTTTACGCAGGATGACATCATCGCCATCAAGCTCTGGCCGAAACGTACGCACGTTACATCTCGTTGCCTATCTCCCTTCCCTCCTTGATTCCCGGCGATTTACTCCACCAATCGAAGTGTCGTCTGTTCCTACGGAAAGCCCTCGACTTCCTCTCCGTTTCCCCTCTGTTTCCCCCTCGGATTGCGCCACCACACGACCGCAAAAGCTCGCCGGAGCTCCGCCTTGCCGCCGCCGCTTTTCCTCGATTCCGGCAAAGGTAGCACCTCGCGCCGCCCCTTTCTGGTCTCCTCCTCTTCCCCATCACCTAGCGCACCTCGCTTACCCCTCGGTTTGATTTTGGGCGCAGCCAAACGACGTGCTCGTCCTCGACAAGAGTTCGTCGTGCCGCCTCAGTTCGCCCGTAGCCGTCACACAGGGATGACGACGACGCAGCCAAGCACTCCCCTGAGGTCCACGTGAAGCCCCGCATCCAGTCGATCACCTCGCCGTCCACCATCGTCATCGGAGCACCCCGGTGTCACCTGTTGCCGCAGGTAAGGCACCATCAATCCCACGTCTTTCATCAGTATACAGCCACCGGCGGTAATAGCTTTGTGTTTTTGTTCAAGTCTAAATAGATCAAGACAGTTACAACATAGGCCGTTAGATCTAAATCTAAGGATCCATCTTGACCCACTTTTTGACCACCACGTGAGTATGTGCTGCATTCGATCGATCGGTTCATGTGCTAGCTCATTTGAGATTGAGACTTTGAAATTTCACAAATCAAGATCTACAGCTCCGATTCAAACGATACTTTGAGATTTGAGTTCGTTATCAAATTCCCTATCCAGTGATATAAATTTCCAATTTTCTGAATTTTCGACATTTCAGACAAATTATGCCGCGAATCTCCAAAATCATACCCGGAGATCTATAAACCTAAAAAAATTCAAATAAAATACCTTTGGACTCATAAAAATGTGTGGAACACAATTAACGAATAAAAATTAGACCTTTGAACTATTTTCAAATAATCAAATTTAAACATGTTAATTCAAGTAGTCTTAATATGGTTCAAATTCTGTTAATCGGAATTAAGTGAATCTTTTCCTTGCAAATGGTTCATTTTGATTTCCATCTATCCAGTCGAACCTCTATTTAAATTACTCGAACTCCTTCGCCAAATAATACTTCAAATTTTAAATAAGATCTATATACATTAACTATCACAATCTATCTACCATATTTGTTCAATCCCTATTTCCTATGAGCTTAATGATCATGGGTAACCACTATTATCAATGATGCGCTACCTATTAAAAATCAACTCCACTCCATTTACTTCCTACAAATCATATCCTAAACCAAGTTACCATCCCCTAAGAGAATCTTGTGGACTTGCACCCATCATCATTCCAATATCATTCATGTCTACCCATCCTCATGCCACTCGATCATCTTGACTTATTTGGACCATTCAAAATACGAATGATCTATTTGAGTAGATTGCCATATCAACCCAAGCTAAGTGCAACTTGATCTATTTAATAAGTGTTGTCACACTCTATTTAATAGTATTGTAGTTGCACAATTTGGGACTCATGTAATTCTATTCACACGGGACATTCTAAATTATATCTATCTTGTGTGTAGCATGTCAATTCTTTCCAATATATCTATATGGCCAACTTCTTTCTAATTATTTGACTCGATGACTTTGTCATCCAATTCCTCCAGACCATATCTTGCAAGCCATCCTCAAGTATTAATCTTTATTGTCTAAACGCGTAAGATAGAAAATACTAACATAAAGATAATAACAAATCTTTCCAGTTGTTTGTATTGCTTATTTTGTTGCTATGGATGGTGTGTTTATGTTGTGTTATTTTATCTTATAGTTTGAACGGAGAGCTTGCGGTTTTGTTTAGAGAAGTCAACACGCTTCGACTACCAAAAAGGCAAGTGTATACACAAACTCATGAAGGACCTATTATTTTCTTAATTGCATTATAGATATTTTTGGTAGTATGCATGATAGGTTTACTATTGTTTTAATTATGCTATGCAAGCCTGTTAGATCTTTCTTGTTGACTAGGTACCTACATTAATTTAGTAGAAATGCTTGCTGGCAATTGTGAAGATTTTGATGTAGTAAGTTAAGTGAAAACTCTACTAAATTAATGAATCACCTGGGTGGATTTGGTTTGTTGAGGTGTGCGAAGTTGAGTGGCTACTCAGGGCCATTTTCTTGTGGTCTAACCTGAGTATGTGCACTTGTGGATGGCCACCCAGGGAATTGAGATTCGATGTCACTCCATGTTTAGTTGCTTCCAGTGCAGCCACTAGTCATATGGGCTCTGTCTTGACTAAGTAAGTAGCATGGAACCAGCCCGGTTTGACAAGCAGATGTAGGGGTTGTAGGTTGGAACGGGTCAAGCCAGTAGTGGTTGGGAAAGTGCTTCAGAAAGGTCTCGTCTTGGTCTTCTCCTTTCCTTTTCACTAAATGTGGGTTAAGGATAGAATGGGTTGATCGAGTCTAGTGGGGAAAGTGCCACAAACTCTCGAGAGTATTAAAACTATGATCATAGCCGTGTCCCCGGTTACGGACAATTTTGAGTAGCTAAATAAGGAAGTTGTCGGAGGATCTCTTCATTCTAATTTCATAATAAAATTTTATGGGTGAACACGGGTATATGAGACCTTGGATGCGTTCCATGGGTGTGTCTCATATTTAAAAGTTGAGAATAAAATGTTTGTGAAAAGTAGGACAAAATTTGCTTTATGCAATAGCCTTCAACCCCACCAGCCAGATAAGCATGTAGTATTAGTCTTGCCATTTTATAATCCACCATAGTATTCACTTGCCGGCCTGTTACAAGGTTTTGACCCAAATTCCCTGGGCTGCAACGTTAATGTTGCAGGTTTTTACGATGACGAGTGAGGGCGTCTACCTTTTCGAGCTTGCAACCAACATGTATGTCAGTGGCACATGAAGATGATGAAGCTCTCTGTGCTACTTATGTTTCCGCTGCCAAACTTTGCATTCAAGCTAGCCTTTGGCTATGCAATTTGTAAAGAATATTTTACTTATGGATCTTGCGATGTAATAATTATTTGACATTGATGCATGATATTACATCTATTTGTGAATTGCTATCCGTACTCGATCCAGGGAATAGCATATTTCACGATGTGGTCTTGCTTTTCTAAGCGAGGGCGCCACAAGATGGTATCAGAGCGTAATGTTGCCTGTAGGCTCGAAAACCCTAGGTTTGGATTAGACATAGGAATGACCATAGGAACAAATGTTATTTTCGATTTGTCCAAAACTTTCCTAATATCTTTCTTGTAACCTCCTCACCTAATTGCTTTCTAAGTTATCTTATCTTATTTATAGATGACCATAACTCAGAAATGTTTCCAAAGACGTTGAAGATCAACATGACAAGTATGAGAAGCCATCAAGTGCCTTGATAGAAGACTTCAATTTAGACTTCACAACACCAGAAGAACCCCGACGAGCTAAAAGAAATAGAAGAGAATCTTGAAGCACTAAAAAAATAGATAGACTAGACCACCATTATATTAGAATAACGTTATCGTGGTATTGTATTGACTTACCAAATTGTGGTATGGCAGTACTATCGTGCTTATTTTCAAAACCTTTATTGTGTTAGTTTTGTTTTCCAAACTATATATTTTCGAAATTAAAAATGAGTGGTTGCTTCTACCACTGTTTGATGTTTGGTTACCATTGTTTGTCGCTTGTTGCTTGCTAGATGTTGTTTGTAAGATGTTTTGCCTTGATCTGCTATGTGTGGGTAGGAATCCTTCTCTTAGATCTTTCTATCTCTACTCATCAATGCTAAACCAAAACCATATGTCACACCCACATACCAACCATGATGAAAAAGATAGCCACCTCAAGATGCCTTATGCAATGCAGCTGCTGATGAGAGCTCAAACTCGGGTGACTCAAGTGTTGAGGAAATTGTCTGTAAGAAGAAGTAGGATGTGGGATAGAAACTAAAGAGGTAAAGTGATGTAAAAATCCTATTGTACCAACAACAAGAAGAAGAACAGCTGAAGGAGATGCTGCTGGCGAATCGACATTGTATAGGAGTACTTCTCATGTATCCTTCTATCTCTATTCACCCATTCTAGGCCCAACAAAGCCAATCAGATGCCTCAACAATAGACCAACCATAATGAGAGATGCAGAATACAACAAGTGATGGAAATCCAATCTCACATATTACGTTGAAGACCCGAAGACTAGCCAACAACAAAACCAAGGAGGAGAAGCAATGAAGAATCTCCAAGATGTGAAGTGACGATGTATAGGAATTCTCGCGCTACCCAATAGTTTGAAGGATCGATAGTTTAGTTAGGTGGTCCTGCAGATTGGAAACTTTCTGTTAGACAAGTGAGGATGCCCAAGAGATAGACTACGTGATTCACCTATCTACATATTGAGGAAATGATACGGGTGCAGGATGGACTGATCACCATTCCTACTACTCATGTTATTCCCCTCACTATTTGGATTGGTAAATCTGAGTGACATACCTATGAGAGAGCCGACGATGAAAAGCCTAAACCATAGGATGGTAATAAATGTTATACCCTTAAATTAAGGCAAGTGCTGCCAAGGCGTATAAAATACGGTGAGGATAAACCACAGCTTTAGTGAAGAAGAAGAGATTCTGCAATGAAAGTTTTGACCTACCATGAGAGTTTCGTTAGAATTGACGCTTTGTTTGCAGTGAAGGATGCCAACCTAGAGAAGAAATATTTCGAAGACATCACATGGATAAGGATGTAATATGTCAAGCCATATTAAAGAGAATGGTATCCGAAGTTATCTAAAGAGACACCCACCCATTGGAGTTGGAGCACTTCATGAGTGTAAGATATAGTTGACTCCAGTGAGACCTAAAGACTAACCCGATGGACCCTAGCCCGAAGGAAGGAGTTCAAGACTGCCTACAAAAATTTCTTTTAAGGGTGGTAGCCCACCCAGTTGCCTAAAACCCGGATAATCGAACCCATCTTTCTTTCTAGCCTCTCCGAATCTCGGGGACGAGATTCCTTTTAAGGGTGGTAGTCTGTAACATCCCAAAATTTTGGAATGTTATAAAAATCACAAAATTTTAAAACTTTTATTATTAGATAAAGAAAGTCTCCAAAAATCAAGAAAACCTCTTATAGAAGATATTTTTGACATCTTCAAAGTTATTTTATTTCAAACATTCCTCTACCTTATATTACAAGTTTTAAAGCCTTTGGAAATAAAATAATTATTTGGTTTTTTTTTTATAAACTCTAATTTGTTTTTGGCATAAAGATTTAAACAAGATTTGTTTTGTAAAATGATTTGTTCTAAATTATTTTAGTATGAAAATGAGTGTATCATGTTTTAATTTGAATTGTATTACTCTTCTTATTTTATGGTTTTTAATTGAGTTCAAAGGGAAATTTCTAAAAACCGGTTTTATCAAATACCATAAAGTTGTCAATTAGGACTTTATGCAAAATTTGTTTTTATTTCAAAATAAAATATTATGGAAGTGTTCCCAAAGTGTTCAAAATGCTTATTTTGATTTTTACAAATTTTTACAAATTTATTTGACTTGATTTGGAGCTATATTTCAAAAGTTATTAAAGAAAACAGAAAAAAAAAATGTTTACGCAGGATGACATCATCGCCATCAAGCTCTGGCCGAAACGTACGCACGTTACATCTCGTTGCCTATCTCCCTTCCCTCCTTGATTCCCGGCGATTTACTCCACCAATCGAAGTGTCGTCTGTTCCTACGGAAAGCCCTCGACTTCCTCTCCGTTTCCCCTCTGTTTCCCCCTCGGATTGCGCCACCACACGACCGCAAAAGCTCGCCGGAGCTCCGCCTTGCCGCCGCCGCTTTTCCTCGATTCCGGCAAAGGTAGCACCTCGCGCCGCCCCTTTCTGGTCTCCTCCTCTTCCCCATCACCTAGCGCACCTCGCTTACCCCTCGGTTTGATTTTGGGCGCAGCCAAACGACGTGCTCGTCCTCGACAAGAGTTCGTCGTGCCGCCTCAGTTCGCCCGTAGCCGTCACACAGAGATGACGACGACGCAGCCGAGCACTCCCCTGAGGTCCACGTGAAGCCCCGCATCCAGTCGATCACCTCGCCGTCCACCATCGTCATCGGAGCACCCCGGTGTCACCTGTTGCCGCAGGTAAGGCACCATCAATCCCACGTCTTTCCATCAGTATACAGCCACCGGCGGTAATAGCTTTGTGTTTTTGTTCAAGTCTAAATAGATCAAGACAGTTACAACATAGGCCGTTAGATCTAAATCTAAGGATCCATCTTGACCCACTTTTTGACCACCACGTGAGTATGTGCTGCATTCGATCGATCGGTTCATGTGCTAGCTCATTTGAGATTGAGACTTTGAAATTTCACAAATCAAGATCTACAGCTCCGATTCAAACGATACTTTGAGATTTGAGTTCGTTATCAAATTCCCTATCCAGTGATATAAATTTCCAATTTTCTGAATTTTCGACATTTCAGACAAATTATGCCGCAAATCTCCAAAATCATACCCGGAGATCTATAAACCAAAAAAAAATTCAAATAAAATACCTTTGGACTCATAAAAATGTGTGGAACACAATTAACGAATAAAAATTAGACCTTTGAACTATTTTCAAATAATCAAATTTAAACATGTTAATTCAAGTAGTCTTAATATGGTTCAAATTCTGTTATTCGGAATTAAGTGAATCTTTTCCTTGCAAATGGTTCATTTTGATTTCCATCTATCCAGTCGAACCTCTATTTAAATTACTCGAACTCCTTCGCCAAATAATACTTCAAATTTTAAATAAGATCTATATACATTAACTATCACAATCTATCTACCATATTTGTTCAATCCCTATTTCCTATGAGCTTAATGATCATGGGTAACCACTATTATCAATGATGCGCTACCTATTAAAAATCAACTCCACTCCATTTACTTCCTACAAATCATATCCTAAACCAAGTTACCATCCCCTAAGAGAATCTTGTGGACTTGCACCCATCATCATTCCAATATCATTCATGTCTACCCATCCTCATGCCACTCGATCATCTTGACTTATTTGGACCATTCAAAATACGAATGATCTATTTGAGTAGATTGCCATATCAACCCAAGCTAAGTGCAACTTGATCTATTTAATAAGTGTTGTCACACTCTATTTAATAGTATTGTAGTTGCACAATTTGGGACTCATGTAATTCTATTCACACGGGACATTCTAAATTATATCTATCTTGTGTGTAGCATGTCAATTCTTTCCAATATATCTATATGGCCAACTTCTTTCTAATTATTTGACTCGATGACTTTGTCATCCAATTCCTCCAGACCATATCTTGCAAGCCATCCTCAAGTATTAATCTTTATTGTCTAAACGCGTAAGATAGAAAATACTAACATAAAGATAATAACAAATCTTTCCAGTTGTTTGTATTGCTTATTTTGTTGCTATGGATGGTGTGTTTATGTTGTGTTATTTTATCTTATAGTTTGAACGGAGAGCTTGCGGTTTTGTTTAGAGAAGTCAACACGCTTCGACTACCAAAAAGGCAAGTGTATACACAAACTCATGAAGGACCTATTATTTTCTTAATTGCATTATAGATATTTTTGGTAGTATGCATGATAGGTTTACTATTGTTTTAATTATGCTATGCAAGCCTGTTAGATCTTTCTTGTTGACTAGGTACCTACATTAATTTAGTAGAAATGCTTGCTGCAATTGTGAAGATTTTGATGTAGTAAGTTAAGTGAAAACTCTACTAAATTAATGAATCACCTGGGTGGATTTGGTTTGTTGAGGTGTGCGAAGTTGAGTGGCTACTCAGGGCCATTTTCTTGTGGTCTAACCTGAGTATGTGCACTTGTGGATGGCCACCCAGGGAATTGAGATTCGATGTCACTCCATGTTTAGTTGCTTCCAGTGCAGCCACTAGTCATATGGGCTCTGTCTTGACTAAGTAAGTAGCATGGAACCAGCCCGGTTTGACAAGCAGATGTAGGGGTTGTAGGTTGGAACGGGTCAAGCCAGTAGTGGTTGGGAAAGTGCTTCAGAAAGGTCTCGTCTTGGTCTTCTCCTTTCCTTTTCACTAAATGTGGGTTAAGGATAGAATGGGTTGATCGAGTCTAGTGGGGAAAGTGCCACAAACTCTCGAGAGTATTAAAACTATGATCATAGCCGTGTCCCCGGTTACGGACAATTTTGAGTAGCTAAATAAGGAAGTTGTCGGAGGATCTCTTCATTCTAATTTCATAATAAAATTTTATGGGTGAACACGGGTATATGAGACCTTGGATGCGTTCCATGGGTGTGTCTCATATTTAAAAGTTGAGAATAAAATGTTTGTGAAAAGTAGGACAAAATTTGCTTTATGCAATAGCCTTCAACCCCACCAGCCAGATAAGCATGTAGTATTAGTCTTGCCATTTTATAATCCACCATAGTATTCACTTGCCGGCCTGTTACAAGGTTTTGACCCAAATTCCCTGGGCTGCAACGTTAATGTTGCAGGTTTTTACGATGACGAGTGAGGGCGTCTACCTTTTCGAGCTTGCAACCAACATGTATGCCAGTGGCACATGAAGATGATGAAGCTCTCTGTGCTACTTATGTTTCCGCTGCCAAACTTTGCATTCAGGCTAGCCTTTGGCTATGCAATTTGTAAAGAATATTTTACTTATGGATCTTGCGATGTAATAATTATTTGACATTGATGCATGATATTACATCTATTTGTGAATTGCTATCCGTACTCGATCCAGGGAATAGCATATTTCACGATGTGGTCTTGCTTTTCTAAGCGAGGGCGCCACAAGATGGTATCAGAGCGTAATGTTGCCTGTAGGCTCGAAAACCCTAGGTTTGGATTAGACATAGGAATGACCATAGGAACAAATGTTATTTTCGATTTGTCCAAAACTTTCCTAATATCTTTCTTGTAACCTCCTCACCTAATTGCTTTCTAAGTTATCTTATCTTATTTATAGATGACCATAACTCAGAAATGTTTCCAAAGACGTTGAAGATCAACATGACAAGTATGAGAAGCCATCAAGTGCCTTGATAGAAGACTTCAATTTAGACTTCACAACACCAGAAGAACCCCGACGAGCTAAAAGAAATAGAAGAGAATCTTGAAGCACTAAAAAAATAGATAGACTAGACCACCATTATATTAGAATAACGTTATCGTGGTATTGTATTGACTTACCAAATTGTGGTATGGCAGTACTATCGTGCTTATTTTCAAAACCTTTATTGTGTTAGTTTTGTTTTCCAAACTATATATTTTCGAAATTAAAAATGAGTGGTTGCTTCTACCACTGTTTGATGTTTGGTTACCATTGTTTGTCGCTTGTTGCTTGCTAGATGTTGTTTGTAAGATGTTTTGCCTTGATCTGCTATGTGTGGGTAGGAATCCTTCTCTTAGATCTTTCTATCTCTACTCATCAATGCTAAACCAAAACCATATGTCACACCCACATACCAACCATGATGAAAAAGATAGCCACCTCAAGATGCCTTATGCAATGCAGCTGCTGATGAGAGCTCAAACTCGGGTGACTCAAGTGTTGAGGAAATTGTCTGTAAGAAGAAGTAGGATGTGGGATAGAAACTAAAGAGGTAAAGTGATGTAAAAATCCTATTGTACCAACAACAAGAAGAAGAACAGCTGAAGGAGATGCTGCTGGCGAATCGACATTGTATAGGAGTACTTCTCATGTATCCTTCTATCTCTATTCACCCATTCTAGGCCCAACAAAGCCAATCAGATGGCTCAACAATAGACCAACCATAATGAGAGATGCAGAATACAACAAGTGATGGAAATCCAATCTCACATATTACGTTGAAGACCCGAAGACTAGCCAACAACAAAACCAAGGAGGAGAAGCAATGAAGAATCTCCAAGATGTGAAGTGACGATGTATAGGAATTCTCGCGCTACCCAATAGTTTGAAGGATCGATAGTTTAGTTAGGTGGTCCTGCAGATTGGAAACTTTCTGTTAGACAAGTGAGGATGCCCAAGAGATAGACTACGTGATTCACCTATCTACATATTGAGGAAATGATACGGGTGCAGGATGGACTGATCACCATTCCTACTACTCATGTTATTCCCCTCACTATTTGGATTGGTAAATCTGAGTGACATACCTATGAGAGAGCCGACGATGAAAAGCCTAAACCATAGGATGGTAATAAATGTTATACCCTTAAATTAAGGCAAGTGCTGCCAAGGCGTATAAAATACGGTGAGGATAAACCACAGCTTTAGTGAAGAAGAAGAGATTCTGCAATGAAAGTTTTGACCTACCATGAGAGTTTCGTTAGAATTGACGCTTTGTTTGCAGTGAAGGATGCCAACCTAGAGAAGAAATATTTTCGAAGACATCACATGGATAAGGATGTAATATGTCAAGCCATATTAAAGAGAATGGTATCCGAAGTTATCTAAAGAGACACCCACCCATTGGAGTTGGAGCACTTCATGAGTGTAAGATATAGTTGACTCCAGTGAGACCTAAAGACTAACCCGATGGACCCTAGCCCGAAGGAAGGAGTTCAAGACTGCCTACAAAAATTTCTTTTAAGGGTGGTAGCCCACCCAGTTGCCTAAAACCCGGATAACCGAACCCATCTTTCTTTCTAGCCTCTCCGAATCTCGGGGACGAGATTCCTTTTAAGGGTGGTAGTCTGTAACATCCCAAAAATTTGGAATGTTATAAAAATCACAAAAATTTAAAACTTTTATTAATAGATAAAGAAAGTCTCCAAAAATCAAGAAAACCTCTTATAGAAGATATTTTTGACATCTTCAAAGTTATTTTATTTCAAACATTCCTCTACCTTATATTACAAGTTTTAAAGCCTTTGGAAATAAAATAATTATTTGGTTTTTTTTTTATAAACTCTAATTTGTTTTTGGCATAAAGATTTAAACAAGATTTGTTTTGTAAAATGATTTGTTCTAAATTATTTTAGTATGAAAATGAGTGTATCATGTTTTAATTTGAATTGTATTACTCTTCTTATTTTATGGTTTTTAATTGAGTTCAAAGGGAAATTTCTAAAAACCGGTTTTATCAAATACCATAAAGTTGTCAATTAGGACTTTATGCAAAATTTGTTTTTATTTCAAAATAAAATATTATGGAAGTGTTCCCAAAGTGTTCAAAATGCTTATTTTGATTTTTACAAAATTTTACAAATTTATTCGACTTGATTTGGAGCTATATTTTAAAAGTTATTAAAGAAAACAGAAAAAAAAAATGTTTACGCAGGATGACATCATCGCCATCAAGCTCTGGCCGAAACGTACGCACGTTACATCTCGTTGCCTATCTCCCTTCCCTCCTTGATTCCCGGCGATTTACTCCACCAATCGAAGTGTCGTCTGTTCCTACGGAAAGCCCTCGACTTCCTCTCCGTTTCCCCTCTGTTTCCCCCTCGGATTGCGCCACCACACGACCGCAAAAGCTCGCCGGAGCTCCGCCTTGCCGCCGCCGCTTTTCCTCGATTCCGGCAAAGGTAGCACCTCGCGCCGCCCCTTTCTGGTCTCCTCCTCTTCCCCATCACCTAGCGCACCTCGCTTACCCCTCGGTTTGATTTTGGGCGCAGCCAAACGACGTGCTCGTCCTCGACAAGAGTTCGTCGTGCCGCCTCAGTTCGCCCGTAGCCGTCACACAGAGATGACGACGACGCAGCCGAGCACTCCCCTGAGGTCCACGTGAAGCCCCGCATCCAGTCGATCACCTCGCCGTCCACCATCGTCATCGGAGCACCCCGGTGTCACCTGTTGCCGCAGGTAAGGCACCATCAATCCCACGTCTTTCCATCAGTATACAGCCACCGGCGGTAATAGCTTTGTGTTTTTGTTCAAGTCTAAATAGATCAAGACAGTTACAACATAGGCCGTTAGATCTAAATCTAAGGATCCATCTTGACCCACTTTTTGACCACCACGTGAGTATGTGCTGCATTCGATCGATCGGTTCATGTGCTAGCTCATTTGAGATTGAGACTTTGAAATTTCACAAATCAAGATCTACAGCTCCGATTCAAACGATACTTTGAGATTTGAGTTCGTTATCAAATTCCCTATCCAGTGATATAAATTTCCAATTTTCTGAATTTTCGACATTTCAGACAAATTATGCCGCGAATCTCCAAAATCATACCCGGAGATCTATAAACCTAAAAAAATTCAAATAAAATACCTTTGGACTCATAAAAATGTGTGGAACACAATTAACGAATAAAAATTAGACCTTTGAACTATTTTCAAATAATCAAATTTAAACATGTTAATTCAAGTAGTCTTAATATGGTTCAAATTCTGTTAATCGGAATTAAGTGAATCTTTTCCTTGCAAATGGTTCATTTTGATTTCCATCTATCCAGTCGAACCTCTATTTAAATTACTCGAACTCCTTCGCCAAATAATACTTCAAATTTTAAATAAGATCTATATACATTAACTATCACAATCTATCTACCATATTTGTTCAATCCCTATTTCCTATGAGCTTAATGATCATGGGTAACCACTATTATCAATGATGCGCTACCTATTAAAAATCAACTCCACTCCATTTACTTCCTACAAATCATATCCTAAACCAAGTTACCATCCCCTAAGAGAATCTTGTGGACTTGCACCCATCATCATTCCAATATCATTCATGTCTACCCATCCTCATGCCACTCGATCATCTTGACTTATTTGGACCATTCAAAATACGAATGATCTATTTGAGTAGATTGCCATATCAACCCAAGCTAAGTGCAACTTGATCTATTTAATAAGTGTTGTCACACTCTATTTAATAGTATTGTAGTTGCACAATTTGGGACTCATGTAATTCTATTCACACGGGACATTCTAAATTATATCTATCTTTTGTGTAGCATGTCAATTCTTTCCAATATATCTATATGGCCAACTTCTTTCTAATTATTTGACTCGATGACTTTGTCATCCAATTCCTCCAGACCATATCTTGCAAGCCATCCTCAAGTATTAATCTTTATTGTCTAAACGCGTAAGATAGAAAATACTAACATAAAGATAATAACAAATCTTTCCAGTTGTTTGTATTGCTTATTTTGTTGCTATGGATGGTGTGTTTATGTTGTGTTATTTTATCTTATAGTTTGAACGGAGAGCTTGCGGTTTTGTTTAGAGAAGTCAACACGCTTCGACTACCAAAAAGGCAAGTGTATACACAAACTCATGAAGGACCTATTATTTTCTTAATTGCATTATAGATACTTTTGGTAGTATGCATGATAGGTTTACTATTGTTTTAATTATGCTATGCAAGCCTGTTAGATCTTTCTTGTTGACTAGGTACCTACATTAATTTAGTAGAAATGCTTGCTGCAATTGTGAAGATTTTGATGTAGTAAGTTAAGTGAAAACTCTACTAAATTAATGAATCACCTGGGTGGATTTGGTTTGTTGAGGTGTGCGAAGTTGAGTGGCTACTCAGGGCCATTTTCTTGTGGTCTAACCTGAGTATGTGCACTTGTGGATGGCCACCCAGGGAATTGAGATTCGATGTCACTCCATGTTTAGTTGCTTCCAGTGCAGCCACTAGTCATATGGGCTCTGTCTTGACTAAGTAAGTAGCATGGAACCAGCCCGGTTTGACAAGCAGATGTAGGGGTTGTAGGTTGGAACGGGTCAAGCCAGTAGTGGTTGGGAAAGTGCTTCAGAAAGGTCTCGTCTTGGTCTTCTCCTTTCCTTTTCACTAAATGTGGGTTAAGGATAGAATGGGTTGATCGAGTCTAGTGGGGAAAGTGCCACAAACTCTCGAGAGTATTAAAACTATGATCATAGCCGTGTCCCCGGTTACGGACAATTTTGAGTAGCTAAATAAGGAAGTTGTCGGAGGATCTCTTCATTCTAATTTCATAATAAAATTTTATGGGTGAACACGGGTATATGAGACCTTGGATGCGTTCCATGGGTGTGTCTCATATTTAAAAGTTGAGAATAAAATGTTTGTGAAAAGTAGGACAAAATTTGCTTTATGCAATAGCCTTCAACCCCACCAGCCAGATAAGCATGTAGTATTAGTCTTGCCATTTTATAATCCACCATAGTATTCACTTGCCGGCCTGTTACAAGGTTTTGACCCAAATTCCCTGGGCTGCAACGTTAATGTTGCAGGTTTTTACGATGACGAGTGAGGGCGTCTACCTTTTCGAGCTTGCAACCAACATGTATGCCAGTGGCACATGAAGATGATGAAGCTCTCTGTGCTACTTATGTTTCCGCTGCCAAACTTTGCATTCAGGCTAGCCTTTGGCTATGCAATTTGTAAAGAATATTTTACTTATGGATCTTGCGATGTAATAATTATTTGACATTGATGCATGATATTACATCTATTTGTGAATTGCTATCCGTACTCGATCCAGGGAATAGCATATTTCACGATGTGGTCTTGCTTTTCTAAGCGAGGGCGCCACACTAGGGTACAAACCCTAGAACCTAGACCATAGGATCTAGATCGAACGGCCGGGAATAGATCCAGCCGAGCCGAGCCGAGCCGCGGCTCAAGCCCAGCTCAAGCCGAGCCCATCCAATCACTGCCAGCCACGTGGCCAGCCTTTTTCTGGGATTTTTCCCAAATGGTTTTAATGGCAGTTTTGAAAAGTCCCTGCAAATTCAAACCTTCATAATTTTTTCTCTGTTTAGCCAAATTTAGCAAATTTTATATTTTTGAAAAGCTCTGGACTTGTAGAATCTTTTGGCACTGTTAGTTTTCAGTGTGACAAATCCAAATTTATTCAAATTTCAAATGAGTCATTTGAGTAAATTTGGCATAGTTTTAAATCTATAAGTCCAAATTTTGCAAATAAAATATTTCTGAAAACCTTGGAACATGCATGACATGATCCCACTGTTATAATTAATTTTTTGATAGTTTTAAAAAGATTTCTTAATCAGAGACTCAAATTGGAGTATTTCTGATATAGTTTAATTTCTATAAATCCTTTTAATTTGTTTTCTTTTAGAAAACTTCTTCAAATAGTTGTCTTTGTCCAGAGAGACCAAAAACATGCCTAGCTACCACCTTTTGAAACATAAACATTGAAAGTGTGCCAAAGGCCATTTAAATGTTAATGTTTTGCAAACTATAGTTTCAAAATATTTTAAAGCTCTTTTGACCAACTCCTTTGTGTGATCACTTTGATCAAAACAAATCCTTGGAACCTTTGAAACACCCCTTCAACCTTTTCAAATTTGATTTCATACCAACCCCTGACCCAAATGGCAAACCCCAAACCTAATGCATTGATTCTTTTTGCATATGGGATCATGTATTGAAGCTTGGACCACCAACCTAATTTTGTTTGGTTCTATCTATGTTTGTTGTTATGTTTGTTTCTTTTGATTGTTGTATTGTTGCTTATTGCCATATGTTTGTATTGTATAGATTGAACGGAGAGGTATGAGCTACGTTGAAAAAGAGTGTGTGAGCAACGACAAGTTCCAAAAGGCAAGTGCATACACCCTTTCATGAAAGACCTACTATTTTATTATATTTGCATGATAGACTATTTTAGTAGTATGCATGATAGGTGTACTACTATATTGCTATGCAGACCTGTTTAGTATACACCTTTTCCTATTGGTCTAGGAACCCATTAACTTGGTAGATTTTAGAATTGCTATGCTGAAATGTTTTATTGTAGTAAGAAAGGATAAAAATTCCACTAAGTTAATGAACTACCTGGGTGGCAATTGGTTTTGCTCTATTGGTGGTTTAAAGTTGAGTGGCTGCTCAGGCCCAGTTTTGCGGGTACCTGAGTACGTGCACTTGTGAACGGCCACCCAGGAACAAAGAGATTTAAGTCACTCCAAGTTTAGATTGCTTCCAGTGCAGCCACTTGGTATTATGGCTCTGCCTTGACTAAGTAAGTTCTAGGAACCTGATTCCGACAGTTCTCAGGGGACTGTTTCCCAAAGGGGACTGTTTCCCAAAGGTCTCTGTATTGTATGGGTCTGTCTGATGAACAGGGGACTGTTTCCCAAAGGTCTCGTCTTCATCTTCACCTTTCCTTTTCACTTCAAGAAGGTCAATGACAGAATGGGTTGATGAAGTCTCGTGGTGAAAGTGCACAACCTCTCGAGAGCGTAAAACTATGATCATAGCCGTGTCCCCGGTTACGGACAATTCTGAGCAGCTGGGCAAGGATGTTGATGGAAAATCTCCTCATTCCAATTTCATAAATAAAATTTGATGGGTGAACAAGAGTAGAAGAGACACTGGTTTTCATGCCAGTTCATCTTATGGAAAGTTGAGAAATGAAAAATCTTTATGAAAAGTAGGACAAAATTGGCTTTATGCAATAGCCTTCAACTCCACCAGCCAGATATGCATATAGATTTAGACTTGCCATATTATATTCCACCAAAGTATCACTTGCCGGCCTGTCACAAGGTATTGACCCAAATTCCCTGGGCTGCAACGTTAATGTTGCAGGTTATTACGATGACGAGTGAGGACGTCTACCTTTCGAGCTTGCAACCAACATGAATGCCAGTGGCACATGAAGATGATGAAGCTCTCTGTGCTACTTATGTTTCCGCTGCCAAACTTTGCATCCAAGCTAGCCTTTGGCTATGCAATTTGTAAAGAATATTTTATTTATGGATCTCGCGATGTAATAATTATTTGACATTGATGCATGGTATTACATCTATTTGTGAATTGCTATCCATACTCGATCCAGGGAATAGCATATTTCACGATGTGTTCTTGCTTTTCTAAGCAAGGGCGCTACACTTGGGATAGGATAAAACTTATGCTTAGAACTTGTCCTTCACATAGGGTCAACGAATGTACCATATTACACTCTTTCTACAATGGTCTAAATTACATGTCTAGAAATATTCTTGATTCAGCTGCTTGAGGGGCTTTTATGGGAAAAACTATAGTAGAAGCTAAGAACATCTTAGAAAGTATTTTGCAAAACTATAGTCAATGGAATACTGAAAGAGCATGCAATCCATCTAAGAAAGTAAACTCTATAGAAGAAACAAATGATTTGTCATCTAAAATGGACACTATTTTTGCTTTCATTAATAAACAAAATATTGAGAATGTCCCTTTGCAAGAACTAGTTGGTAATAATCTTGAAAGTGTTGATGTTAACTTCATTAGAAACTATGGTAATAATGGGTATGGTAACAACAATTATAATTCTTATAATAAAACCCCATATGTTCCCAAAAACCGTTCTTTTGTTCCATATCCTAATACTAGTGATAATAAATGGAAGCCTATGCCACCAAGTAATGATAATCTTGAGGCTAATAAAATTCTTATAGAACAAATTGCCAGTCATAATACCATGATACAAGAGTTGAATAAGTCTGTTGCTTCTATTAGTTCTGATATTAAGGGCTTACAACTCCAAGCTGCAGGACTAGACAAAGCCCTTTCAAAACTAGCTGATAACCAAGCTACTTTATTGAGTATGTTTGCAGGGAAACCACAAGCACCACCTATGGTTGGAACGAATTCTATTAATATTGCTGAAAATGTTCCTCTTACTTTGGAGGAAACTCTTAATGAATTATTGAACTATCCTGAATATTTGTTGCCATTTATGTCTCAACTTGTTGGTTTAAAAGAAGAAGTTAATGAAACTGAATATGATGAATCTCTTCTGTTAATTGAGAAAGAAAGAAAAGTTGAGGAAGTTAAAATGCTTAGTGAAGTCAAGGAACCATTACTTGACTTAGATAATTGTAGCTTGCATGAATTAATATCTATCTTACAAAAAGTTGCAAATGATCATCAACTCCAACCAAGCAGGTTTTGGTTCTTATATTGCTAATCATGTTTTAAAAGAAAAGATTGCTAGGTACAACCAAGAAGTTATGATACCACCTAAGCATGGGGATGTATGGATTCCCAAAGTACTAGTAACCATTGGAAAAGAGACACACCATGCTATATTAGATCTAGGATCTAGTGTCTCAGTTTTATCTAAAGAATTATATGAAGTTCTTGAATTAAAGAATCTTGAAAAATGCTCTATTGAACTTGCACTTGCTGATGATTCCATTAAAAATGCTTTAGGAAAAGTAAGTGATGTTATGGTAGAGTTGCATATGACATTTGTACCTGTTGATTTTCTAATCATGGATATGGGGAATAAAACCTCTAGTCCAATTATTCTTGGAAGACCTTTTCTTCGTACCACAGGTGCTATCATTGATTCAAAAGAAGGGAATGTGAAGTTTCAGTTTACACACAAGAAGTGCATGGAACATTTCTCAAGGAAGAGGGACACACCAAAGTTCAAGTTCCCTCATGAGCTTCGTCCACAATAAGTATCAAGTAAGAAGCCTAGCTATATGGCTATAAAGAAAGCGCTTTACGGGAGGCAACCCGGTTGTTTTTATTTTTGATTTTCTTTGTGTCCTCTTGCTGTAACAAGATACTTAGTTTTTAGTTTTGTTTCTGGAATTTTTAATAAAGTACCAAGTTTTACCCATTTTGGCTTGAAAAAGTTGCTATTTGCATTCGGAGATTTTATTTCAGCACGAATCTGTGCATGGTTTGATTTTTCATTCCTATTCTGTAACTCCGAATGAGCTGAAATTTTTACTGTAACTGAAACTTTTCATCCTGTGTATGCCTGAATGTTTTCAGAATTTTTCGACATGTTTAAGTTGGGTAGAAAAATGCGTTTCACTGCTGCTAATTTTCTGGACAGATTCTGTCCCATTTTGTTTGATGCATTCTTTGAACTTTTAACTTGAATATTTTTGATCCAATTGAGTTTATAAGTAGGCACACAACATTATACACTCTCTGGACATTAATATGAATTTTTGTCTAAGGATTCTATGCAGCAAGTAATTCATTTGTCTATCACTACTAATGTCACCCCACAGAAAAGAAATGGGAGAAACAGTGTTTTGAAGTTTTTTCACAGGGATTAGAGGAGATGCGCCAAGAGCTATCCAAGGATGGTGAAGACCATAAGATTGGGGATGTGAAGACAACCCCACTGGACCAACACACTCTCGGTTTGCACACGTCTAACTTCTGTATTTCGATCAATGCACTTTATCGCATAAACTTGGAGCGTCTTTTATTTGCTTTTTATTTTGGTTTGATTTTTGTTTTGAGACAACCACTATCATTTTTATATGAGAGAGCTACTGGAAGTTTAGGTTGAATTAAGTTGGATGCTATAATAATATTGGGAAAGGGATGTTTGAGTTGATTTAAAAAAGATATATATAGTTGCATGATTCATGTGCTTTTTAATGAGTATTAATCTGCAAGTGTTTTATCAAGAGCTATCTTTTATTCATGTTTTGATGATGAATGTTACTTCACTTTGTTTAACATGGATTGGTTAGTTCTATGGACACTTGTGCATGCATTTAGCCGGTCAACTTTCTCCCTTTTGCTAGCCCAAAATTTTCAGCAAGTAAAAACTTGTTTTCCAACACCTTCAACCAAAGTTTTTCTAGTGAGTCCACCATATCTACCTATTAGCTTTATGATATTTTGAGTATGTTTATCATGTTACTTTGTATTATCTATATCTCTGAATTTAAATGCTTATGTTATTGATTGTTATGGGAAAAGTTGGTTAAATATGTCTCACACCTTACTATTGCATTTAATAAACATGAACCATTGTGATTAAAATTATGAAGTTGTGAGATTGACAAGAGTCTAGGTTGATAGTTAGCCCATATGTGTTGTCACATGGCAAGCTTTCAACATGCTCATAATTATATTTAGTTGATATCATGTACTTTTCTTTATGGATGCCTATCACAGTGGCAAATAAATGTGGAAACTAAGTGAGTTTAAGTATTTTGTACAAATGGCTAGAGAGACACCTGGGCCGCTAATCTAAGCCATGCTGCCATGGTGGAAATTTACTTACATGCTATGTGAACCTTCAGTGATGCACCTCATAATAAAAGTCTATATCAATAATAAAAAAAAGGCTGTTGAGATTGTTCATTATGTTTGTTTGTCTTGTCATTTTGACATGGGCTTGTTCCATGTCCTGGGACAAGAGGTACCCCAGTTGACCCTCTTGATGACGCTATTATACAATGACTTTTACTTGAACTTGCTTTGTATCCCAAGTTGAGTAACAGCATGGTGTAGGTACTCGTATTCACAGGGCATGAGACTTTCAACAATTTCTCTGTCAAGCACACTACTCATGTTTGCTTCCACTTTAAACTTTAACCATTCAAGATGTTATGGTAAGGGGTAATGAGAGCTTGACATTAATACCACATTGCAAACATTAACTTAAGTAGAAGCATTTGGAAGTTAGATGAAACTTGTTCATGTTTTACCTCTACTCATATATATCTTTCCAAAGTGTCCACCTTTTATATTCAGTTTTACAAGAATACTCTATGACCATTATAGGATGTTTTTACTTTTCATTATGCATACATTTGGTCCATAGTACTTTCTTCTATGTTACACTTTGTGAATTATCATTGAACATCCTTGCATTGAATATTTGATATCACTTCATAATCTATCTTGCATATTGCTACTCCTTTAAAGAATGAATCATTTGACTTTATGTAGCAATAGTAATCATCTTTGATATCCATTGTTAGTCTTAAAATGCAAAGTCCATGTTGGTTTCATCACCTTTATACTCTAGGACGAGTATAGGTTAAGCTTGGTGATGCACGTAAAATGCATACATGAACTTTGCATTATATTACTTATATTTCAATCATATTTGCATCATATAAGGGTTATATCATTGTTTTATTATGATTTTGGGAAGATTTCACAGTTTTCCTATTTTTCAGGAATTAACCCTGCACTGGCAGAAAACCCTATTTTCTATATTTTGATGTTTCAGGGACCCAAACGGCGTCCAAATGATCTGAAAATTTACGAGCATCATTTTTTGGAAGGAAGAAAGCGTAGGAGCGAAGGATGCGAAAAAGTGGAAGCCCGAAAGCCAAAAGAGGGGGCCCCACGCGGCCAGATTACTTGGCCGCGTGGGACCCACCAATTTGGCCTTCGTGGCTCCATTGCCGTCGATCTTTTTTTCCGAAGCTTCCTTTTGACCTAAAAATGACTATAAATAGTCCCCCGACGTTTTCGAGAAGGAGGCGGCGGAAAAAGACAAAACCACGAAACAGGAGTCAGAAGGCTGCTGCCGGAGAAGACCGAAGGGGGGAAACGTCACCGGAATCATCTCCGGAGTTCTCCTCCATGCCCCCTCCGGAGTCTCCATCAACACCACCATCAAGACCGGCACCATCTCCATGACCATCTTCGTGATCCACTTCATCCCCCTCATAGTTTGAGATTGTTCGAAGCCTAGCTATTGTCTAAGTACTATTCTACATGTTTGTGAATTGCTACTTGTCATTGTTTTGTGGGGAGATAATATTTTCAGATTGTGTTGTATCACTTGTACCACTAAATCATATCATGTCTTGGTGTTGTGAGTAGTTCTCTCATGTTCCTGGGGGCATAGGATGAATTGGCAATGATTTTTATATGACATGTGTTGGTATTTTGTCTAGTTTTTATCTTTGATGTAATTCTATGATGGTGTTGTGCGAACGTCGACTGCACATCACTTCACCTATATCGGCTCATGGGAGAACACCGTAATGTAATGGAGTGAGGAAGACTTGGGAGGACACGTAAACCTGAGACCGAATCATGAAGTTGCATTATGAGGGTATTAGTATCGGGGACCTTAAAGATTAATGCTATGGTGGGACTTTATGTCTTAATAATTCTTGTGCAGTCATTTACTTGGCCACATGATCCATCATAAGAGGTTTAGTTTATTTATTTAGCTTTACCTAATTATGGCTCCATCCAAAGAAGATTAAAACTTGACAAAATGTTTACCTTGTTGTTCTAGAAATATTTATACCATGAAGTCTAGGTAGCCCTTGGGAACTCTCTCCACCTATAAGAAACACACACTTGAGCTTGTCCTCTTGCTGCATAGAGGATTGGGCTTTCTCTCTTTGAGAGCTTTCACTTGTCATATTTCATTTTCAGCATTTTACTTTATTGCAAACTCTACACCAAAAACCCAAAAACACTTGCATCATTTAATCATTTAAGTTTGTCTAGTGCATAGATAATAAGGGAAGTGACACTCTTATTTGAGAGGATAAATACGTATACCTTCTACTCCTCGTGGGATCGATACTATACTTACACATCGAAGACATCAACGATCCCCTATACTTGTGGGTATCACTTGGGGATGTTGATGCATGTAAAATGCATACACGAACTTTGCATTATAATACTCATATTTGAATCATATTTGCATCATATAAGGGTTATATCATTGTTTTATAATGATTTTGGGAAGATTTCACAGTTTTCCTATTTTTCTAGAATTAACCCTGCACTGGGAGAAAACCCTATTTTCTATATTTTGATGTTTCAGGGACCCAAACGACATCCAAATGACCTGAAAGTTTACGAGCATCATTTTTTGGAAGGAACGAAGCTTGGGAGTCAAGGAAGCGCACAAGAGGAGGCCTGAGGACCAAATTAGGTGGTCCCACGCGGCCAGATTCCTTGGCCGCGTGGGGACCCCTCTTTTGGGCCTCGAGGCTCCAGTTCCGTCGATCTTCGTCCCCACGCCTCCGTCTTGACCTAAAAACGCCTATAAAAGTAGCCCCCCGACGTTTTCCAGAGGGGAGCGCCGCCGAAACACAGAAACCACGAAACAGAGACCTGGAGTTGCAGATTGGAGGGGGAAAACTCCGGCGGGGCGCTGCCGGTGTGGTCTCCATCTCCCCAACGACATCTCCACCGTCTCCATGATGAAGAGGGAGTAGTCCACCCCTGGACTATGGGTTTGTTGAAGGAACTTATGTATCTCTCCTCTCTTTGAGCTTCACTAATTAGCACCGTATGAGCTGCTGAACATGATTACGGTCATCTATGTAATTCCTTTGTGGTGGATCTCTTTATGAGTTAATATATGTTTGAGATTGCAATTGTTTTGTTTCAGTTCTGAAAGTAGATGCATCTTATGTACCCCGTTCTTGTCTACTTGTTTTGATCAAGAATGTTTATGAGAGGTTGTGTGGGGGAACATGTGCATTAGTTGGAGTAATGAGGGGGTGGCTAGTGTGGTGAAAGTGAGAGAAGTTCCACGATCCACTTGGGTATTTTTACCTTACTTTGTTGCCTCACTAGGGATAAAGCAAAATACCATGCTACCGGAGGTGTGGGTGCGACCATTGCCACTTCTCCATGACTAGATCTAGCATGTTCTTATTTTAACTTCATGTCATAAGACTTAAAGCTATGCTCTGATTTATCTTAATTACTGAGGTGCTAAGATTTAATTCACATCTTGGTGGAGTGTAAGAGAGATTAATAAACAAAATATCTCTATGTTAGGACGTGATGCCCATATAATTAGTAACTTGTCATGAAACATTTTTGTTGCAATCTCATATGTTAATTTTAGTGTTCCACTGTCTACCACTTTATTAAAGAGAGAGTGCATTTGTGAAACCATGAACCCCGGTCCATTTTTAATCATAAGAAACACATTTCCAACAACTTTTATCCATTTTCCATTTTCTGTCATTTAAAAATCCGAAAATACAAAAATACTTTTATATCTTGCATTCACAATACAAAACCCAAAAATATCATCCGTCATTGTTTCCACCATCCTTGCATATTTATTTATCATCATTGCATATTTATTTATTGTTTTGCATTTGTTTTATTTTGATATCATTCTCACACCTTGTGCTTGACAACCACTTGGTGAGGTTGAGGGCACAAAACAATTTACTTTGTTTTGTAGGTTTTCAAGAGAAGGATAAGAAGATAAATCTTTCACTACAGATTCCCCGAGAGTTCGATATTAAACCCTCGAGTCACCCCTCGTGGGGAAAACTTTCTTTCCTATACTGTACACTCTGCACTTGGAGTCTCAACCTAACCATATTCATTTGACGCAGGTAACTACGTCAAAGGCCATCACATCCTTACAAGACAAACAAGCAGGGATGCAAGTGCATTAAAGGCGAATGCAACAAAAGCATAAGACCCAAATTCCCTTAAACGCTCTAAACTTCTCCCCCATTGGCATCGATTGCTGAAATGGGAAGAAAAATTTAGAAGGCCAATATAATATGAGTTCCTGAAAAAGGTGTGCATTTCTCAAGATGTGAGTGGAATCAAATGCACATATCCATAGACGAATAATTAGAGGAATTCAAACTATATTGAGGATCCAAAGATTGCAAAAGGATGAAGTCATTCTAAACATCTCCACAAAGGAGATAGGTAATTGAAAAGATCCAAAACGACAATTCTAAATAAAAATAGAGAAGCTCCCCAATGTTCATGCACTATTGAGGCGTGCACAAATATGGAATCCTAACTCCCCAAAATCATCTAGAACATGCAACAAGTGCAAGTGTGCATAAAGCAAAAGAAAATCATAGCACTTGCAGCAAAGTTATGGTTGAGCCATAAGGAGATACCAATTTTCAAAGATTCAACATAAGATAGGCCCAACCGAGATAAAAAGAAGATCTTAAAGGAGTATGTTCACAAGCTTAGGGATACCAATTGGAAACTAGAACCAATTGAAAATGCCAAAAGCTAGTCAGAGCATTTAGCCAATAAAAAAACAACATACTCACCAAGGTAAGCATGAGGACAAAGATCTTCAATAAAATGTGACTACGCAAAGATGCAAATAGAAATGAGACAAGCACTCACGAGACAAATTTGGAGCCACCAAAGAAGTATAGATATAAAACAAGGTGGCTCGAAAGAACTAGGATACCAAATAAAAGGGGACCTCTCTCATATGTATAGGTTTCTAAGTAGACAAATCGTTGATGATATACATCCACAAAGAAACTTGCACATATGAAATGGTCGATGAAGGGGAGACCACAGTATACAAAAGGGAAGTCATGAATGTACAAAAGAGATTATTGCTTAAAAGCATAGCACATAGCTCAAATTTATCTCATTGTATATAAATGAACTTCAAAAATATCAAAGATATCACACATATCACTAAGGGAACAAGAGATAGTGAAGATGCTTTGAGATAGGCAACAAGTATCACAAAGAAATAATACCAATTGAAGAAAAGGTTTTTGCACTTTCATCACAAATATCACAAAGATATACCAAGTGAAGCAAAAAGCCAAAACCACAACAATTGCACATAAAAGCTTTCATGCCAAGAAGCAACCTACACAAGGTTGAGACTAGAAAAGTATGCATGAGGTAGATACTTGTTACCGAGATACATTGACGATGAAGAAGATGAGAGTTTGTTTATCATCAAAGCTTGACTCCAATAATCACATGGTGAGAACACCTTCCTTATGAATGAGGCAAGCATCCAATGCATCTCCGTTGTACCTAAAACAAAATTCAAGTACAACATGGTTCCCAAACTCGTTGGGTCCCATAGTAGTTAGATAAACAACAATATATAGGAAATACTCCACATAAATATGTGCATATAGATATGAAATTGAATTTCATGCACATCTTAGCTGATTTAGGATTTGGTGGAGAATCCCCTATATATTGGAACAAGAAAGACAAACATGCCATATAATACATATATTAGAAAATATACATGCAAAGTCTTTCAAGAACCAAACGAGATACAATTTGGAAAAAAACACCAAGTAACCCAAGAAGAGGGCACACCAAAGTGTGACACAAGAAGGTTGTCCAAATTATATCAAAATCCAAATCAACACATGATTGAGGAAAAACCAAATCAACATATGATTGAATCCAAAACACATCAACACATGAAGTGTGATATCAATAGGAATCAAATCAAAACAACACATGATCGATAACACACCAATTGAAAATAAGATACCAACTAGGAGCAAAGATACCAAGAAGTGGATAATACTTGACCGAAATCAAGTAAAGTAAAATAAAGAAATAAGGTATCAAAACTCCCACAATAAGTGTCAATTGAAACAAATATCTATGGAGGAGATATCAAATTCCAAGTGATACCAATTGATGGTACCAAAGCAAAGCCGAAAAGGCAAAGAAGATAAATATAGGATACATGCCCAAATAGCATTTCTCATTCAAGAAGATACATCACAAATCAATACATGAGAAAACAAACTCCCATGGGAGAGCAAGGTTACGACAAATAAACCAAGCACTCTCTACACTTTTATGATGGCACAAGCATCAAGGAAAAAGGTTTGTCTTCCATAAACACATAAGATAGAAATCAAGTGCCAATTGAAAGGATCAAATATTGATAGATAGGATAGTGTTCTAAATAAAAAGGAATGCTCCCCCAAGATTCATGCATTATCTTTGATATTTGAATTTGAATACAAAATGCACGCACAAGGGATCATTACTCTCCATATTTTATTTACAACACTAAACACTACCAATTGAAAATTAGGATCCATGCGAGAGGCAAGGAAGGCAATGGGAGTAAAAACAAAACACTTGGCAATAAATAAGGCAATTGAACGCAAGAGCCATTATGAAGATGAACAAAAATATTCTACCACAAGTGTGAATATCAATTGTCCAAGGACAATGAGTATAAGGAAATACTTTCCCGCTGAGTAGAGATGTTCAAGGTCATCCTCACAAGATAAATCATATGGCAAGAGATAAGAAATAAACACCATATTTTAATAAAGTTTGTTGGTAGTTTCAACTATTCAAACCAACCGGCAAGGCCATGGTTAGAATAATATGGAACAAATGGTTTTTCAAATAATATATAGAAATGCATATTAGAGAAAAACCACACCAAGAAAACTCACACAAACAAGAGCCAAAGGATAACCAAAATGAAAATTGGAACTTGTTCGAGGAAACATGCCACATAGGAATAAGATAATTTGCTATATCAACTCCAATTGGCACAACCTCAAATGTTCACATTGTCGGCACAGTGGAAACCAGGGTACCACGGGCCGGCCTGCCAGGGCCCACAAGATTCTTTGGATGATTTTCGCTAAGGACCAGGCTCTCCAAGCCTGGCGAGCTTCGCGAGGTTTTTCTCCCCTCGCGAAGGGTTTTTCTCCTCGCCAAGGGTTTTTTCCCTTGGCGAGGGATCGCTCCTCGACAAGGCGTCTCCGACACCGCCCGCAATTCTGCTAAGGACCAAGCTGAAGGGCTTGGCGAGGCTTTTCGCCTCGCAAAGCGCCTTCCTCGTGAAGCCATCTCTGCCCCCGCGGCAGAGCGCACATGGGCTCTGCGCAATGTGCAGAGTGACGCGCGTGCCTACGCGCGATGACGACAACGTCGCAGTTGCTGTTTCCATGTATAAAGCAGTCAACAAAGCGGAGCCAAGCAAAGCGGACAACGAGTATTGCCTCTTTGGTGACAAGGGAACAGTCTGCAGCTACGCTCCAAGAACGACGACACCGTGGGTCACCTCCCACCTCGGCAAGCGCCAGCCCACTGCCTAGCTGGTCGGTGCCCCTTTTCAGCTTTGGTGACGCCGTTCCCGTGCCGTGGACCGCGTCCACGAGCTTTACCTTTATGGTAGACCTCACCTTTACGGTGCACCGCGCCTCCTCCTTCGTCGCCATGTGGTAGCCCTTCCCGCCCAAATGTTTGGGCAGAAGAGGCCCAGGGCGCCTATAAAAGGAGGAGGAGCACGCCCAAGCAAAGGGTTCGGTTTTTGGAGCCTAGGAGCCTACCCAAAAACCCTAGATCTGAAGATCAGCCAGTAGCCATTGTTAGCCACCTCGAGCTCGACAAGCTCTCCTTGTACTGTAAACTCTCCAAACAGTGCAATACACGAAAGCAGGACGTAGGGGTTTACCTCCACAAGAGGGCCCTGAACCTGGGTAAGACCTTGTGTCAATCTCTGCAGTGTCGTCCGCAGCGAGCCTGACGAGCATCGTCGCCGCAGCACGTTGTGGATTGTTGACTCCGTGTTTAGCCCCTTACACGATACCTTGGAGACACACCTAGTTCCTGGGGACAATCTCCGACATTTGGCGCGCCAGGTAGGGGGCTGAGGCGCGTCTTCATCCTCGACACAGCCATGGCCGGTTCTCGTGCCGAACGTCTCGCTCGCCGGACGGCTAGCGCCGCCACCGCTCCCGCAGGCCGCCCGCGTGGCCGCCCGCGTAGGGGCTCTGCTCCGGAGCGCCATGTCGACCCCGAGCCCCGTGTCGAGCACCCGGACGACGAAGACATCGACCATGCTGAGGACGACCTCGGCGAAGAGGAGGCCTCCTCCCTGCCCCCGTCGCGGGACCGTGCTGCCTCCTCGCTGGGCCGCCCTGCGCCCAGCCCGGCGACTGCGCTCCTCATGGTGCAGGAGCTGCTGCAGTACCGCCCCACGCCGGCGGCTCAGGAGGCCTGGCTCAACCGCGTTGCCGAGCTCATCGACGCCGCTCGCGGCGCGGCACCTGCGCCGTCTCGTTCCTTGGTTCCGCCTGCACTCGTGGGGGACGTGGCGCACGGCGTGCCTCCCGCGCCTCCTCTCCATCCCGCACCCGCTCCGGCTCCACCGGTTGCACCGCAACCTGCTCCAGCGGGGGCTCCTCCTCGCGACGGCCACGCTGCATCGCACGCGTCGTCGCCGCATGACTGCCAGATCGTGCAGCGAGCCCCTGAGGACGCACGCGTGAGCATCGAGCGCGGGCAAGAACGCCGCAACCGCGCCGTCCAGGACGTCGCCACCGCCGGGCGCCACCTTCGCGCCACCCTTGCCAATGGCACGGTCACCTACGGCACGACGGCCACGTTCACTCGCAGCCTTCGCCGCGTCGTCTGGCCGGTCAAGTTCAGGCCGGACCTCCCTCCGCGCTACGACGGCAAGAACAACCCCCTGGAGTTCCTGCAGCTCTACTCTCTGGCTATCCAGGCCGTCGGGGGCGACGACAAGGTCATGGCGAACTGGTTCCCCATGGCCCTCAAGGACTCTGCGTCCTCATGGCTCACCAACCTCCCCGCCGAGTCCATCAACTCCTAGGAGGAGCTCTGCCGGTGCTTCGTCGCCAACTTCAAGGGCACGTACGAGCGCGGCCTCACCTACAACGACCTCCGCGCCGTGCGTCAGAAGCCCGGCGAGACCCTCCGCAAGTACATCCAGCGCTTCAGCCAAGTGCGCAACAAGATCCCAACGCCACTGACGCGCAGGTCATTTCGGCCTTCCAGGCTGGGGTCACAGACGTGCGGATGCTCGAGAAGCTCGGCATCCACGACAACATCACCACCGTCGTCAAGCTCTTCGACTTGGCGGACAAGTGCGCCAAGGCTGAAGAGGGCCGCTTGTTCGTCAAGAACGAGCCAGGGGACCCCACCGAGGGGTCCAAGAAGAAGAAATCCTCTGAGAAGCGCAAGACTACTGCGGTCCTCGCGGCAGAGCTTGACGCCAAGCAGTCTCGCCAAGCTGCCACTCCAGCCGCAGGACCTGAGAAGAAGGATGATTGTCCCTTCTGCATCTACCACAACAGGCACTCTCACGCCACCGAGGACTGCTTCGACATCAAGAGGCTTCGCGAGGCTCGCGAGGCAAACGGAGGCCGCGGAGGCCGCGGCGGAGGCCGCAGCGGCCGCGGGGGGCGACGCTGGAACAACAACTACAATGACAACTACCAGCAGAACCCTCAGGCCAACGCTGCCCAGCCCGCAAACGACAACCTGCCTGCCGAGGCTGACGAAGGCTACCAGGTGCCTCGTGGAGCCGCTTGCATCCTTGGCGGGGCTCAGGCCCCTCGCTCCAACCGCCACTTCAAGCAACTCGCTCGCGAGGTCGCAGCAGCCCTTCCTGGAGTCGAGGCCTCCAGGCCCCTCAAGTGGTCCCAGTGCCCCATTACTTTCGACTCCGGCGACCACCCCAAGTCCACTTCAACCGTTGGCACCATCCCGTTGGTCTGCACCCCCACCATCAACAATATCGCCGTCTCTAAGACGCTCATTGATGGGGGTGCTCGCCTCAACGTCATCTCCGTCGAGACATTCGAGAAGCTGCAGGTGCCCTACGAGCGGCTCATGCCTACCAGGCCCTTCTCGGGAGTGACGGAGGGTCTCACCACCCCTTTGGGGCAGGTGAGGCTCGCCGTCACTTTCGGCACCCAGGCCAACTACCGCACCGAGCTGATCGACTTCGACGTCGCGCACATCGGCCTGCCCTACAATGCCATACTCGACTACCCCGCCCTCGCCAAATTCATGGCGGTGACCCACCACGCCTACAACCTCGTCAAGCTCCCTGGCTCGGGTGGCACCATTGTCATCCGCGGCGTGGTCTCGGACGCCCTATACGCTGCGCAAGCGGCCTACAAGGCTGCCACGGTGGCGTCACCCGCTGACGAGGACGAGGAACCCCTCCCGAGGCCCCCCGCGAAGAAGAAGCAGCTGTTCTCTCAGGAGAAGGCCGCGACAAAACAAGTGTCTCTGGAGGCGAGTGGCTCGGGGGCTTGTGTCACCATCGGCGCCAACCTGCCTCCCAAATAGGAAAGCGCGCTCGTCGCCTTCCTCAGGGCAAACTCTGACATGTTCGCTTGGACACCGTCAGATATGTCCGGAGTACCGAGTGAGGTGATCGAGCACCACTTAGCCGTGTGCCCAAACGCACGCCCCGTCAAGCAAAAAGCGCGGCGCCAAGCGCCAGAGAAGCAAGACTTCATCGTCAAGGAAGTAGACAAGCTGAAGAAGGCCAGCATCATCAAGGAAGTGGTCCACCCCACTTGGCTCGCCAACGGTGTGGTCGTCCCCAAGCACACCGGAGGGAGCCGCCTCTGCATCGACTTCACCGACCTCAACAAGGCCTGCCCCAAGGACCCCTATCCCCTCCCGAGGATCGACCAGATCGTAGACTCCACCGCCGGCTGCGCACTCCTCTGTTTTCTGGATGCCTTCTCTGGTTATCACCAGATCAAGATGGCGAAGGAGGACGAGGAGAAGACAGCATTTCTCACCCCTTGCGGTGTGTTTTGCTACGTCTGTATGCCCTTCGGTCTGAAGAACGCTGGCGCCACTTTCCAGCGCCTCATGAGGATCGCCTTGGGAGCTCAAATGGGGAGGAATGCAGAGGCCTACGTCGACGACATCGTCGTCAAGACTCGCGAAAAGGACACGCTCATCCAGGACCTCGAGGAGACCTTTGCCAATCTGCGCAAGGTCAACATCAAGTTGAACCCCGCCAAGTGCGTCTTCGGGGTCCCTTCAGGCAAACTCCTCGGGTTCCTGGTATCCCACCGCGGCATTGAGGCCAACCCCGACAAGATCAAGGCCATAGAGCAGATGCAGCCCCCTCGCCGCCTCAAGGACATGCAACGCTTAGCGGGATGTATGGCCAGCCTTGGCCGTTCATCTCCAAGTTCGGCGAGAGGGCACTGCCATTTTTCAAGATCATGAAGAGGTCCGGTCTTTTCAAGTGGACCCCCGAAGCAGCAAAGGCCTTTGAGGACTTGAAGAAATATCTGGCGAGCCCACCATCATGGTCGCCCCACGCCCTCGCGAGCCTCTGAAGCTGTACCTTGCAGCCACTCCTCAGACGGCAAACGCGGTCTTGGTGGCTGAAAGAGAAGAGCCAGTCCTCGACAAAGCAGAACTCCACCTCGCCAAGCCCAGAACCCCCCGAAAAGGAAGCAGCCTCGTCAGGCCCCCAGCCCCAAGAAAACCTCGCCAAGGACTCCACGAGCCTGGGGAGGAGCCAGCCGCTGCCTCACCAACGACTACCTCGTCGAGCACCCCGTGTACTTCGTCAGCACAGTGCTGCGGGATGCTCGCGAGCGCTACCCCATGCAGCAAAAGCTCCTCTTCTCGCTCCTCATCGCCTCCAGGAAGCTGCGCCACTACTTCCAGGGTCACCCCATCAAGGTGGTCACCTCATATCCCCTGGAGCAGGTCCTGCGCAACCCGAACGCGACAGATCGCGTCACAGGCTGGGGCATTGAGCTACAACCTTTCGAGCTGGAGTTTGACACCACCAGGGTCATCAAGGGCAGAGTGCTGGCTGATTTCATGGCCGAGTGGACGGACACGCGCAAAGACGAAGAGCTTCCAGAGGAGGTTACAGTCTCAGGAGGAACGACGCCAAGCCACTGGACCATGCACTTCGACGGCGCCTTTGCGGCCAGGAGTGCAGGGGCTGGCGCCGTTCTCACCTCACCGACATGCGACAAGCTCTACTACGCCGTCCAACTGTGCTTAAGGACAGCGACAAGGTCTCCAACAACATCGCTGAGTATGAAGGCCTCCTCGCCGGGCTCAAAGCCGCCATCGCCCTCGGCATCAAGTACATCCTCATCAAGGGCGACTCCCAGCTCCTCGTCAACTTCTCCAACAAAAGCTACACGCCTAAGGACACCTACATGGTGGCCTACCTGAAGAGGTACGCAGCTGGAGAAACACTTC
>QRDG01002410.1:0-42916 GCA_012064385.1 Puccinellia tenuiflora | reverse complement strand
AAACAATCATTGTTTGGTAAATGGGAGCATATATTGTTGGTTTCCAATGCAGTAAAGCAAGAATTTTACATTTAGAATTTTGTTCGATATGAATGGATTTTTCATGACCTTTAAATTAATGTCACAATATATTGTTCCGCTGCCGTGAATAATCTGTACGCTAACTTTCAGGAACGAAATCTATTTAAATTTTCATAGTTCACCCACCTAAACATAATGAGGTGTCACTTAAATTCCAGATTGACCAAACTAAACCATAAAATCAGCTTTTTTTTTCCGAGATGATATGCAGATATAGCGATATCTATAACAACAAACTGTATTATAAAACTTGGTCTGACAGTACACCTCTTCTTTTGGTTACCTGTTGCTTCACTTACTTCACCAACCTACAAGAAAAAATAGAATTGGTTTGAATCAAACAAGTGACCAAATCCAGAAAATATGTCACTGATAATTGTCAAGGTCACTTTAAATAAAGGGCAACTGCATACTTGACCGACTGTATAGAACCTTTTGCGTTGGCTACTGCCTGAGATTAATGCTCTCTTGCAGGTATCCGATAGACAAGCAGGCTTGATCGGCCTACCCTCCACCAACATCGTGATTGACCAATCCTGCTCCATGACCACCGCTAGCCACCATGGCCAGTCAGAACACCATCGGATTGCAGTTTCAAATAAACTGAAGAATACACAAAATCGACAGTCCTCTCACCTCTACCATGTGGAAGAAGATCGTAGTTCGCATTGCTGTGATATAGAGGACGCCGGGGAACACTACCATCCTTCTTCCCCACCTACATGACGCGGCCATGACCGCCGCCCTTCTCCTCCACACAACCTTGACGTGGTGCCCGATACGGCACGTATGTGCGTGGTGGCACCCAGATCCAGGTGCGCGGCAGTGCCCCACGACCTCGTCTTCCTCTCCGGCGAGTGGAGTCAACGCCGCCGGCGAGTGGGGTCCTGCAAAATTTCCAATCGTGGGCTGCTCGTCTCTGACGAGTAGAGTCAACGGCGTCGGCGAGTGGAGTCGTCGCCACACCACGTGCCGCCGCGCCATGCTGCCACAAGGACGCCAAGCTCCTCCTCCATGCGCGCCGGCAGGAGGCCGAGCTGCTCCTCCTCCATGCGTGCCGGCAGTTGGTCGAGCTTCTCATCCCCCATGGCGTGCGGGAAGGAGCCCGTCGACGGTGCTGGACGGAGCTTACCGGGACGCTGGGCGGGAGGGACGCCGTCGGCGGCGCAGGATGGGTATGGGCGCGAGGGGTGGAGCCGTGGCGGCGCTGGTGCTCCTCCGGGCGTTGGGCTGCTCCTCCGTGGCGGCGCTGGTGCTCCTCTGGGCGCGAGGGGCGAAGCCGTAGGCGGCGGTGATGGGAGCGGGGAGTTGGGCGGCGCTAGCGGCGGCGTTGGCCGGCGCTGGGCGGCTGGCGCGGGCCGACGATGGCCATGGCGATTTTTCGGCACAGGGACAAAGGAGAGAGCGGGGGGAAACGGAGTCGTGGGGCGAGGGGCTTGAGGGGCGTGGAACGTTTCGTCTGCAGAGTTTTCGTCTGCCTCCTTAAATTGCTAAGCGCACTTTTGGTGATGGTTAGTTATTATCTGGACGGTCAGATCCAAATTAGTGGGCCTGATCGTGAGGCTGAAGTTGCTCCATGGTGTTGTGTGTATATTAGACGGGGTGCGCTTAGCAAAACTCATGTTCGCTTGTTTAATAGTAGTATAGATAACAGCCCGAACAGACAACAAACCGCACGTATCAAAACACGAATCTCAAAGACAACAACGGACGGACAGAGAAACGGTCGCGCTCGAATTGAAAAACAGCTAGCTGCTACGAGCAATGATAAAAAATAACGAGTTGAGAAAACAATATTACTTTAGCAAATTTCCAGGATAATCTCCAGGCGTGGGTACAAATTGTCTTGGCCACAAAACTATCGGACTATTCAAGCATATCTAGCAAGTTTCAGATGGTTTCGAGTGTAAAATTGCTGGATCGATCCAAACAGAGCTATTACAATATTGCCTGATCTTTCCTGGCTAGAATCCCTCCACGGCGGCCGCCAGCGCCGCGTCGACGAGCTCGAGCATCCTCCTCAGCTCCTCCAGCTTCATCCGGCTCATGTCCGCGTCGACGAGCTCGAGCATCCCCCGCAGCTCCTCCAGCTTCACCCTGGCGATCTTGGCGTTGTCGTTCTGCCTGAGGTGCGTGTGCTCCGCGCGCCTCTCGTCCGGGAGCGCGCGGTACCTGTCGAGGACCCCCGCTCGCTCTCCATCACCGTGGTCGCGCCGCCATCCAGATCGGCGCAGACGACAGCGACGGGGACCCTGAAGAGCTTGGCCAGCTCCTCCACCATGGAAAGGAGCCCCTTCCTCTGGCGCGTGAAGGCCTCGCGGCGCTCCACCTTGTTCTCGATGAAGCCGACAGGGGCCTGCTTGCTGCTCGCCATGGACGCGCTTGATCGCTTTCGCCTTCGGCGGTTGGCTTAGGAGTTAGGACGACCTAGGGCGACGGCGGCGGGTGTGGTTGTAGGTTTCGGTGGTTATTACTGTAGCCGACCGGTGATCTTTTATAGGCGCCGATGGAAACCCTACCGTCCTTAATTAGCTCATCATCATCACCGCCATTAATTAGTGGTGCTAATTGGGCGATTACTTGGAACAAAAATTTCTATGCTCATGCTGCCAAGGCAAATATCCAGGGTTACATACATCGCCAATCATCTCCCGTGATAATTTGCGCTAAACATGGGTAACTAATTAAGTTTGGGGCCGTGCAGATTTACTTTTCTTGCGGGTGGTGGGGCCATGCAGATTTGATCTGTATGCAATCCGGATCCTTGGCAATTAAGGCTAGATCTCCCCTTTCCATCCTTTCACGTTGCATATAGATGGAAGTTTAATTTTCACTCATTCTATTTTTCAGCTGTCTGATTTTAGATTTTGCCATCAGGCAGATCTTCAGCCGTCCGTCTCAGTCCTTGCGCTGATCTCAAAGCTCCCCTTCATTGTCATTCTGTTTCTCCCGTCGCCGGTTTTTTTCACGCGGTTTAGTTGAACCGGTTTTTTTTCATTTTTTGAATTTCGTGCCCCCTCGGTCCACCGCTTCTCCTCATTTCTTCCTCCTCTTTCGAGAGGCGACCGAGAGGCGATCCCCTTTTTACCGTCGCCGTCGCCGGTGGTGGATCCCCCTCGCCGGTGAACCCAGCTGCCCAAACTCTAGCTCGACGTGCCCCTCACGGTCCACCGCTTGCTCTTTTCGTCTTCCTAATTCGAGAGCTACCCAGAGAGGCGACCGAGAGGCGGTCAGCGGTGGCGGATCATCATCGCCGGCGAACTCAGCTGCCGAAACCCTAGCTCGACGATCTCCTCGCGCGTTTTATCCTGTCCTCTTTCTAGCAGCAGTGGGTAGGTGAGCTGGGGGCGGTGAATTTGTTGAGGGGGCGGCGGATCCTGATAGATTTCTTCATTTCGGTAAGTGTTCTAGCCGTGCGAATCCTTCGAGCCTCTTCGAATCCTCCCGTTGGTCAGCTCCCTGACCCTGCTACTCCTTGCAGCAGCTTTTACGCGCGGAGAATTTCTGATGGGTTCAGGAGGCGGGCGAGGATCTAGGGTTCCCCATGACGAAGCTGGGCATTCTAGACGTCGCCGACGGCGTAGCAGGTACGTGTTCGCCACGTTTTGTTCATTCCTGCAACTGTTTATGCAATTGGATGCATCATTTTTTGTTTGCCTGTGTTGAGAAATCCTTCTATACGATTTGATTCATTCCTAGGGGATATGGCCGGATTAGCAGGTTGATTCATGTGTTATTCATTAGATTAGTTGGGGTGTTTAGGATTTCTGTCGAATGTTTATGTTTGTCATCCCCATGCGCACATGGATCTGTTTTGAATGGTGGCAGGGAATGCACATAGTTAGGAACGTACCCGTTTGTAATTCTAGTTAGTTTTGATCAGATTTGTGTTCATCTACTATTAGCATCAATCTTGGAATTTAAATTATCAGTGGCTTATCTTATAGTCTATTAGTATTCAGTATCAGACGTTGTTAATCCTTTGTTTATTTTTGTGTATTTTTCGTGCAGTACTAGTGGACTAGGTTGTTCAGTTTTTCCAGCGTAGATAGTATTATTTTATCAGTATTATACATATATCAGATGGTGCTGGTGTGTTTTTACGCATGTTTATTTGCATTTTTTACAGGGGATTACGCTCGCATGCTCGCTGGGGCGATGCTTCTGAAGGTGTATCATCTGGTGTTGATAGCTACGATGGAGGATCTTCGTCGAATGATGTTGTAGTGTTTCATTCTCATTTTCTTTTTTCTTTTGTTTTGCCTCCCATGTGTTATTTTTCTCTGTGTTTTTTTACCCAGATGTGATGCAGCTCTTTTTTTCTTTCAGGGCATTGGAAATCGCAGGAGGAAGAGGGCGTTAGATGATGCTTTGTTTGATTATTTCAGCAAGGAGGTAACAAAATTATGTGTGATAAACTTATATATACTTTTTTTGCTGGTATCCTCTATGTATCCTCATCCGAAATTCATCTATCTTTTCATCTTTTTTTCTGGTCGTAGGCGATGAAGAGCTTGAAGAGGGATTTTTCTATTTTCTGCAGGCAATCTGACTTGTGGAAAGAGGTCTATGCATTTCTATGTTTTTGTCTTTTTGTGTGCGGAGGTCTATTTTCTGTGTGCGGCTGGGGCTTACTTATGTTTTTTGGTTTTGATTTTTCTTTTATAATTGTTTTCCAGAACAAAAGGCCAAAAGTTCATGCAGTTGGGAAGGATGCCTATTCAGTTTATTCGACCAAGTACTTTTTCAAAGTATTGCATCGTCTTTCTGTTGATCAGAAGTCTATAATTGAGAAATTTGGTTTTGGCTGTCTACTCTGTCTCTCGAAGACCTATCTGCCTTCATCTTTTGTCCGTTGGCTTTTTTCATGTGTCGATCCTATGTGTTCTGAAATCATTGCTGGTGATAAGATACTACATTTTTCAAAAGATGCGGTCCACTATGTTCTTGGTTTGCCGAATTCTGGGTCTCATTTGGTTGAAAACAGTGCCGGTGGTTTGAAGTTTGTCATGTCATTATTTAATCTGACGGAACCTCCGCATATCACTTTCTTTGGGAACAAGTTAAATTTGAAAGAACCACTCACTGACAAGGAAGTTTTTGTGTGCTTCATGCAAGTAGCGGTTTCTTGTTTTCTTTGCCCATCCATTTGCGACTCTCTTGACACCAAGTACATTGAGCAATTGGGGGATCCTGAAAGAGCTAGAAGATTTGATATCTGCTCGTTAGTCCACAGTCACCTGATGCATGGAGTTTCCAAAGCTGTGAATTACATAAAAGCAAAAGGAAGAAAACCAAAGTTTTTCGAGCTCTGTTCTTATGGTCTTGCGGTAAGTGTTTTGTTCTCTTTTTTTTCTTTTTACAGCGGGTTATGTAGCATAATTCACTAAAAAAAAATTGTACGTTATTTTTTGTCCTCAACATTTTTGTATTTTTGTTGTTTCACACTTGTTTTTGTTTGTTAGGTTTACTATCTAGATGGTCTCGATTATGGTGTTCACATTGTTGGGTCTGGAGTTCCAAGGGCAGTGTCTTGGGGTGGTGACATGATCAAGATATATTCTGAGTTAGATCGTAAAGACAGAAAAGGTTTTGGTAGGAGGCGGATGAGGAAAGATCTCGCAGGCTGCTACTTCAATGTACACATGCATCTTCTTTTTCTTAGTTCCCCCTTTTTTTATTTTTGTCACTGTGACCTTTTTACTACTAATTTATGTTCATCATCATCTTTTTTTTTGTGTTTTCTGCTGCAGAGTGCTCCATCTACAAACACATGTTGCGCCCATTGCGGGTCATATAGTGAGCATATGCCTGCACACCACAAGGAAACGATGCATGAGAAGTTTTCATCTGCTCTGCCTGGAAATGTATGTTTTCTCATACACTCACTCCTGACCTGTATATATATTTTTCAGTTTGTCTTTTTTGGGCCATTTTTTCTTGTTTCATCTTTTTTTTTTGTGAATGCAGATCATAGATGGCATCTTTGACATTGTTCATTGCTTGAACTCATCTTCCTCATCCAGTAGCAACAAGTCAGAACTATTGACACACAACGTTTTCCAGCTATTAGCAAATGCACAACTTTGCTTCTGGAGTATCAACCATACACAGAAAGATCATGTTCATTCAAGTTTTGCAAATTTATCTGTGTCCAATAACATTGCACCGGTCCGCATTTTAGGTGTGGGACCACTTTTTTTTTCATTTTTTCATCCTCTGCATAAATTCAATGCGCCCCATTTTTTTTCATCCCATCCAGGTGTGCTAACACACATTTCTTTTATTTCTAACAGAGACACCAACCAGTTTCGCCAATAAGAATGTTGATGAAAATCAAATGACCACAGGTATATTGTGTTTTTTTGCACTAATTTTATTTTCTACTAGTTTTTTCTCTCTGTTTGCTCCCAACTCTATTTAAATTTTTTTTGCATTTTCGCTAATTTTTTGTGTCTATGTTTTTGCACCAGGTCCACAGTTAGCCCCGCTAGCAAAAGTTAGGTCAAGATTGACCGTCCAGTTGCCTGTAGGTTGCCAACAGGACATATGCCAAGCTGATCTTATCTCCCCTATCGGCCGCATTAACTTGTCACCGCCCACTGGCCTTAAGGTTAGTGTGCAGTCAGTATGCTTTAGAGATTTATTTTTATCTCATCTGTCACTTGTTGTTCTGGTTCTCTTTTTGTTTTTGCAGGATGTCAGCAATGTGATATGCCCAGTGAACAGCCTTTTCGGCAATGCGCAGAAAGGGAGTAAGCAAGAACCTATACCTGTTGGTGAAACCACACCTAAAACCAATCTGGTACTAAAAGATATCCCATATAGTGTTTTCCCTCGTCTTTTTTTTTATTTGGTTTGCATTGTACTATTTTTTTGTATTTTCTGTTCTGTAAAGGCAATGTCTCATCATTAATTTGTTGATCTGTTTTTCTCTTTTTTTTTGCAGGATGTTAGCAATGCACCTGGGATATGCCCAGTGAATAGTCTTTCTGGTAATGCGCATAAAGGCACTAAGCAAGCACCTATACCTGTTGGTGAAACCACACCTAAAACCAATCTGGTACTAAAAGATATCCCATATAGTGTTTTCCCTCGCATTTTTTTTTGTTTTTGCATTGCACTAATTTTTTGTATTATGTTCTGTAAAGGTTGCGAGGTCACCAGATGTTGCTATAACTGGCACATTAAGTTTCAGGGATCGCCAAAATGCTCTTGCAAAGGACAATGATGCAGCTTACAACATTTCTTTGGATGCAAATAACAATTCAGTCACTAACTCAGCACGGAAGGGTGCCAGCACTATGCCAGCAGCACCTGGGGTTGTCGACATAGATGATTATGCAAGAGTTGTTGGACTAGGTGCCTCGACAGCCATAACTCCTCGACTTATTATTCTACAGCCAAAGAACCCTCTGGTCTTTCCTTTCCCGAGCAATGCTCGGTTCCCTGTATCGGATGATGACATAATGCATTGCTGCGCCATGGTTGAACTGGCTTACAAGTTACATATCCAGAAGTATGTCTATTTAGTTGCTTTTTTAAGTACCTTTTTCCTGTATTTTTTTATTTCTATCAGCTACGACTCTTTTTTTTCTTTTTGATTTTTTCTTAATTTTGTTTTTTATTGCAGGGATTATGCCCTTATGTATCATGGAGTCCACTGTGTTTCGTATCTCTGGGACAGACACTTATGGTTGGTGGTCACATTGATAACTTCATTATCCCTTGTTTCTGCCGAAAGCTGTTTGAAGATAAGCACCCAAGCAAGTCTGGGAGGCATTACTTTTTCTCGTACATTGGTGTAAGCTTCCTTCAATTTGTTTCATTTTCATTTTTTCTGACATATATTTTTATATTTGTTTGCTTTCTAATTTTTCATTTATTTTTGTTCAATAGGAAAGCATCCTCAAGTATGACGGATCGGATGACATCACTACGGTGCGCACTTCATTTCTTGGAGCGGCCAGTACCAGTAAAGGGAGGAAGCTACACCTTTCTGATAGAGTTAGTCATGCATTTTTATTTTTTATTTATTTTTCCTCAATATCTAATTTTTGCTCTTTTTTCTGAATATCTGTATATCTGATAGATGTTTTTAGTGATGTGTTGTGTTTTTTGAAAAAAAAAATTTACCCTAACTGCAGCTTTTTTCCCCAATCTGCCATGAAAATCACTGGTTCACTTTTGTTGTTGATATCAAGTGGAAGCTTTTTGTGTTCGTTGATTCTTATTACAGTCCAGATTCCGAGTATCAGCGTTCTGTTCGTGGTCCCTTGGTAAGATCTCTCTCTACCCGGCTGGCATGTTTCCCACACATATATATTTTTTGTTTTGTTTATTCCACTCATTTTTTTTGTTGTTTTCTCTTATGTTTACTGTAGAAGAAGAATTTTGATCTTGTGGAATATGGTTTTTGAACCAGATGAGCTCGACTTTTGCAAGTTCCGAGATTTCAATGCCAATATTCCAAAGCAGGAGAACCCGTAATTTTCCCCCTTTCTGTGAAATTATTTATGTTGTATCGTCCTTAACCATTTGATTTCTTACCTTTTAATTCTTTTTCCTAGTAATGATTGTGGTGTAATGACAATGATGGCGATGGAGCATTTCGATCCAGCCAGAAATCTTTGCCGACTTTTTACCAGAGAGGATATCCCGCACATTCGTATTCAGTATGCGAACCGCCTGTTCTTCCACCAGAATAATAGAGTGAATCGAAGCATTGTCACTAATTTCTATGACAGGGTACTCATAATTATTTTTTTATTTTCCTTTTATTTTAGAATTATTTCTTTTCTTTTGTCATCCCTTTTCTTTTTAATTTTTTTGTAGGAGGTCTTCATGCGCCAGCTACATTGATCTATTATTTGAAGTCTCTGCTATGCCAGCCTCGTCATTGATTCAGAAATTATAGTAGAAGTTGATTTTTTGTCACTAAGCTGATGACATAGTGATGCGTCCGTTATGTTAGTCATCTTTTATGCATATATATTAGAGTACACCTGATTCGTCACTGAATTTATCATACCAGGTTGATTAATTGTGAAACTTGTGTTATGTAACGTACTTATTTTGTCCATTCGCTCATTATCACATTTTTTTTCAGTTTTTTCCTATTTATTTTCAGTGTCTCATTTCTTCTTCAGTTATCTCAGTTATTCTTCTGTTTTAATTTTCTAATTTTCTTTTATCAGTTTATCTTTCTCTATTTCTTATTCTTCATTATTCAGTTTTTCTTCATTGTCTCATTTTTTCTTCAGTCTTCTCAGTGTTTCCTCTGTTTTATTTTTCTTTTTTCCTTATTCTTCATTTTTTAGTTCTTCATTTTAATTTTCTTTTATCAGTTAATCTTTCTTCATTGCTTATTCTTCATTTCTCAGTGCTTCTTCATTTTAATTTCCTATTATCAGTTTATCTTTCTTCATTGCTTATTCTTCATTTTTTTCAGTTTCTTCAATTTCTCATTGTCTCATTCATTTTATTTCTCTCAGTTTCTTCAATTTCTCATTTATAAGTCTTAGTTTCTTCAATTTCGACTTTCTTCAGTGTTTAGTCTTGAGTTTTTTCTCATTTTAATTTCCTTTTATCAGTTTATCTTTCTTCATTTTCAGTGTTTTTTTTTTCAGTTTCTTCAATTTCTCATTGTCTCATTCATTTTATTTCTCTCAGTTTCTTCAATTTCTCATTTTTAAGTGTTAGTTTCTTCAATTTCGACTTTCTTCAGTGTTTAGTCTTGAGTTTTTTCTCATTTTAATTTCCTTTTATCAGTTTATCTTTCTTCATTGTTTATTCTTCATTTTCAGTGCTTCTTCTCTCAGTTTTTTTATTGTTCATCATTTTTATTTTTCTTCATTATTCAGTGACTCTTCAATTATTTCCTCAGTTCTTCATTGTTTTTTCTGTTCAATGTTCAGTCTCTCAGTGTTATCAGTGTTTTCATTGTTCATTGCTTATTTTTTTCATTCCTCTTCATTTTTACCTTATTCACTTTAACTCTGTTCTCATTGATTAGTTTTTATTTATTTCATTTAATTTGTTCTTCAGTTTTGCTCAGTCTTTCATATTTTCAGTCTATCACTTTTATCATTATTTGAGTGGTTAATTATTTCTATCATTTCTTTCAACCTTTCAGTTTTTTTTCTTTCAGTTTGTCACTTAGTTTCTCAGTTATCTTAGTTTGCTTTTGTTATTTTTTTCTTGGGGGTTTTTTTTGGGTGGGTAACTCCGCCTATCATCTTATTTAAAGTTGGTAGCCGGTTCCAAGCCCGGGTAAAGGAGGAGGAACCTTATTTTTATTTTGTGAGCGACCAGGCAGAGAGTTTTCATTATGACTATGTCTTCTTAGTCTCTGATTTTTTATATCATTTGGTTCAGTGCTTTTTTTACCTGCTTTTCCCGTGTGTCATTGATTCAGTTTATATATGGCCAAGTTCTTTTTTAGAGGATACCAAAGGCCATCACCGAAGCCCTAAACTTAGGTTCATCCGGAGTTGTAGAGTTGTCAACATGCGATGGAGGTGGAGTTCATGCTGAGTATGTCAGATGCTCTGATGGTAGGACAAGATTCAGATCAAGCTAGGATCAGTTCGCTATCAGAAACAATCTTGCCCCCGGGATCGATGTCATGATGATGTTCTACATGAACATGTGGCCCAGCGCGATGAGGATAGTGTCCCATGTGCTCTAGATGCTCGCAACGAGCTATGTCATGTCTGCTATCCATTATTTTTCATGTTTTTCCAATCTAGCACATTCAAAAATAAAGTCTGTATGAACTATTTGAGACACTTTTTTGTGCTATCCATATATGTGACCATTTAATTCATATATGTGGTTATTTTTTATTTTTGTTTGTTGGGTTTTTGGTTGGGAGGGGGTAACAATTGGGTAACTCTGCCTATCCAACACAAGAATATTGTGCTTTTTTCAGTGCTGGATAGCCGGTCCCAAGCCCGGTCAAAATGAGGAGGGACCAATTTTTTGTATTTTTTTCAGTTTCACTGTTAACTTTTACTACATATGTATAACTCTTTTAGCAGCAACTAAATAATTTTGTTTTTTTCAGATATACATTTTTGTTGAATCATTTGTGAAGTATCGAGCTACCGCTACAATCATATTCAACCCTTTTTAGGATGAAGTTGGATCAGAGATGGAACACACTACAACGAGCAAGGTACCTTTTTTTTCACTTTCTACGAAAACTACTTACGGAAATCACAAGTCGAATACATGATGTCATCTTACATCACATAGTTTAGTTTTGTTCAAGTAAACAAACACAAGTAGACCCAGCTATACATTTTTTTATGTATCCTAATGCCTTGCTGAATCCTTTTTCTCATAACAAGGCTGAATCTTCTCGCTGGTCCACCGACGAAGACGCTTCCTTTTGCATTTGTTGCTTTTTTGCAGATGTAGCTTCTGTTTTCTTCTCTCTGGTGGTTGTAGTGTCACCCTCTGGATAGCAATTTTTTCACAAAACCATTAACAAGGTCATTTGCAAGGTATAAAATAAATTTCAACAAAGAAACATAATTTTCTTACAATTTACGCTTTCTAGGATTCATACCTTTTGCTTTTTTCTTTCTGTCCCTTTTTCTTTTCGGAAGGTTGAACACCAAGTGCTTCTTATCACATTTTCTAATAGTGTGTTCAGTTGACCCACAATGACTGCAGCTATAGAAAATTTTCTTCTTTATACGTTCTTTTATACTTAGCAACCTAGAACGGCCCTTTTAGTCAACTACATCCGGGTCAAGCAGCCTGAGTGTTGAAGCACTTTCATCTGTAGGATCCAGGTTGACAATTGTTTGGTTTGAACTGTTCTGTCCCATTGCTGATGCTTCTTCATTTTCGTTGTCAAACCTAACCATTTCAGCATCTATTCTCTGCATTTCTTGCAGCAAGTAGTGGTACTTTCTTTTGTTTTTGGATGCATTAGAAGTTGTGTGCCCTAGTCTCCGTGATAGGACATTGAACCTTAGCACCGTGCTATCCTCATCCCCAGGCAGAGCGAGATCTTGCACCATGATCATTTTCTTTTCCTTCTTACGCCATCTGTCAATTATATACTTATCTGGGATCTTGTCAACCTGCAGGTGCAACATTACTTTCAAGATGTGGGAACAGAGCAGGCCATCCTTTTCAAACTTGCAGCAAATGCAAGAGTATTCAAAGGTTTCTCCATTAACCTGAACAAGGTAATTTCTTGGTCGGTGCTCTTTATACGCATAATTTTTCGCTTGAAACACCCAGTACTTTCTCCCTCTTTCTTCTTCAGTAAGGTTCAGCCTTGTAACATCTTTTAGCACGTGCTGAAATTTCCTGAATATTGAAAGATTGTACAATTCATGTGCCTGCCTCTCAATGTAGTACTCAGTTTGGAACCTTTTCGGTCTAACTTTCTTGTGGAGCGAATTGTGATCACACTCATCTTCTTTTGCGTGAATTGTATCCATTATTCTCTGGTACTCTCTTAGGAAACTCGTCATGCTGAACTGTGCACCGACACCCCTTTTGAACAAGGCATTTGTCCCCTCACTCCTAGCTGTGGTTTGAATAAATGGGAAAAATTTAGACTTGAAGTAAACTGGGACCCACTTTTTCCTTGTTTTCCATAGATCCTGAAATATCTTGACATGTCCAACATTATGCTCATTTATCATTGCTTCCCATAGTGATTCAAACTCATGGACTGTCAGGGAGTTATCTATAATGTCTTGTAATTCTTCATACAACCCTTCATTCGCTTGAAACACTGTCCCTCCTTTGTCATCTATTTTCTTTTTAACATGGAACAAACAACCTCTATGTGTTGCATTTGGGAACACCAGTGGTATTGCATTTTCCATAGCTTTATCTGCATCTGTTATTATGGATATCGGGTGCTTCCCCCCCCCCCCCCCCATTGCATGCAGGAACTGTTCGAACAGCCATTTGAACGTGCCAGCTTGTTCATTCACTATAAAAGCACAGGCAAAGAGGTACGTGTTCGCGTGGGGTGACACCCCGACAAACGGAGCAAAAGGAAGATTGTATCTATTTGTTAGGAATGTAGTATCAAAACTGATGCAGTCTCCACACGTGTCATAGTACAGCCTTGCTTTAGCATCTGCCCAAAAGACACACCTCACTTTTTTGTCTTTATCATACTGAATGGAGTAATAGAAGCCAGGGTTCTCATTCTTTTTTTTTCAGAACCAGTCCCACACCTCCATCATATCATTGTTTGTAACCTCCCTGTTAACACTTGCACTGTAGTTGCTTACTTTCCATTTGTTGTATGGCAGTTGTGTCATTCCTCCTCTTATGAATGCCAAAACAGCAACCATGTCCCGAGTAGGCATGTTACAATACTTCATGGTTCTTATCAACTCTTTCTCTCCGTCAGACATGTAGACGTGTGATTGGAAGAACCTGCTCTGGGGGCTCAGCTCATGGTTGTGCAAAAGGTGAAGTCCAGTGATCCTCCACACACCATTTTTTTCACTTGCCACCATTTCAGCTTTGCACTCTGTTTTCGCTATCACTGTGCTCTGCCTTTGTGGATCAGGCTGCTCATTTCCTGTCTCAATGTTTTTTCCATACTTATTACACTTCATAGTAAACCTTATGATCTCATTGTTCCTTTTTTTACTTGTAGTTCGGTAAATTGAAACGCAGCTCACAGAGAAACCAACTACGTAAGAATACATGTTGAAGAATTTCTGGACCTCTTCTCGTGTTGCAAATTCCATCCCAATTTCAGGTTTGAAGTCGCTAACAGACTCTTTATGCATTTGCTCTCTCTCCCCAGCAGTGAATTTTTCTTGTGACAGGAAGTTTTCTATGTCTTCTTCAGTGATATCTTTCCGCTGTCCGGTGCTTGAATCATCAATGTCAGGTGTGTCACTATCTTCGGTAACTGGAGCTTGCCTATGGTAATCAACAGGTCTTGTGCGGGTTTCTGTATTTTCTGTAACTGTTGTTTCATTGTTTTGTTGGCTTTTGGCTGCAGCCCCTCCATCATAAATCTGCGTTTTTGCCATAAAAGATTGAAATGTTTAGGATGTAATACACGTCAACAAGCATACATCAAGTTTATAGAATTTACTTTTTTTCACAAATAGAGTACCTGATCAAGCTCAATGTGATTGAACATGTTTAAATCCCATGGATTATCACCACCAGGTTCAGTGAATGTAGATGTCGATCCGGTGTGGTTGTCCTGCTTTTTTGGCAAACATGTATATTCAGTGTTAGTACATAGTTTTCATTGTTTCTCATCGACACTCCTTTTTTCTTTTTTTTCTGAAAAAGAATGCATGTTTATTAAAGAATTTTTTGGAACCTGGAAGTCATATGAGTTGTTTGTATCCAGCTTCTCATTTTTGTCACTATCCATGTCTGGCGGAGATCCATCTCCACTCATTGGTGTCGTATAAATTACCTGATCAGTCTTATGATCATGGTATGGAGGACACTTGATGGCACCCAGAAGAAACCCAGTGTAAGAGAAACTATCCTGTATTTTAATTTTTCATTTTTTGTAAACAACAGTAGATAGTCTATCAATATTTTCTAAATCTTTTACTAATTTTCTCTTTGGTTTTTCTTCTAACTTGTATGTAAGGAGTTCTTGCAGACCGATGCGTACCTGTGCAAAGTAACCGTCATTGATATCAAGTTCCCTAGGGTAACTTTGTGAGTATACACCCGAACCAACCTGCTGTAAAAACAAATAGTCAGTAAAACAATAAATTGCATGTTTTTGTGTTTTAGTTTACAAAACAGTATGTTAGTTTTTGCAAGAGGTTCTTTCGTTTTTGTTCAGTCTCTACCTACTTAGCTATTCAGAATCTCATTTTTCTTTCTTCGGTTTTTTCTAGGTACTTTGCATGATCTTTTTTTTGGGGGGTGTTCAAGATGTGGTGGAACCAGTCCGGAGTACAGGCTGATGAGTAACCAGTCCGGAGTGAAGGCGATCTTTTAACTTTTCTACATACAATAAACCGTGGCCTCATTTGTAAGTTGCATTACGCATTTTTTTTGTTTTTCAACCGTTGATTTTGGAGATGCAAGGACAACACAACAACATTTTTAATTTTCAGGTGCTCCTGGTGATTATAGTGCTCCTGGTGATTATAGTGCTCCTGCTGATTATATCTCGACGGAATGACGCACGGAGGTTCATTTCCAAGGCTGGCCCCAAGATAAGGCCCAATTCTTTTGGGGCTTCTAGACAGCTTAACAGTCAAAAAAAGCCTAAGCCCAAAAGAACTCGAATTTAAGCCGTTTCTCTGATCAGCCAGCTTCCACCGTTTCTTCACAGTGGGAAAAAGCCACCCGACCCCTACTTCCCGCCGCCGCCCGCGGCTTCCAGCTGAGTGGAGCGAATCGTTTTTTGTGTTGCCCCTATTTGACAAGAAAATTACAACAATTTGCCACCGCGCTGAACGAGCGAATCGTAATCCATTCATTTTTCCTCTCCTCTCTCCCCGAGCGAACAGTTCCTCTGTTCTCGGCGCCGCCGCCACCGGGAACAACTCGCTTCTCCCGCCACGGCCGCCTGTCGCTTCCACGGTTGCCGCTCCCGAGCCGCCCCCAACCCGCGACGACCCATCTCGTCAGCCTGCTCGATTTGATTTCGAGCTGCGCGACCGTCGGTCCGCCGCAGCCCTGCTCCGGCCGGCCTGCTTCTCCCGACCTACGGCAGCTCAAGGTATCGCCCGACCTTCTGCTCCCCTCGCCACCCGCCAGCTCAAGGTCCTGCGTCAGCCCGGATCGAGCGGAGATCTAGCTCGTGGGTGGGGATCCNTGTTCCAAAAACCGAATCAAAAGGCGTCACTCCAGCTCCGCTTGGGCATGTGTTTCCTCGGCTCAGAGAGGTGCCTCCACCCCCTTGCATTTTCTTGCGCGGAATTGGCATTAGGTTGCATCCTACTCATTGAGTTGTGAGATAACATGCCTGTCTGCGGTTGAGCATTCATTGTACCCTGCATTGGCCAAGTGCTTCCCGGTTGTAACGCAGTACCCATCGAACCATACTGCCAGGAATTGAAATTGCTTCCTTGAGCAGCATCCGAATAAGAGCCTGCCTGCCGCTGTCGGGTTGCACCATTTTGATGTGCAGGGACACTGAAGTTTTCTGTTGGAGGCGCAGGTACATGCTGGATACCAGCTGTACTAGATGACTGAAATCTGGTGCCCATGCTTGGCAAACTTGCTTGAGGGTTAGGACCATGCTGCTGCAAACTTTGGGGAGGCTGGCGTTGCTGCAAAATGTTAGAATTAGGAGCTTGACCTGCAGGTGGCTGGAACTGTTGCTGCGCTCCCCTTGCATTTTCTTGCGCGGAATTGGCATTTGGTTGCATCGTACTCATTGAGTTGTGAGATAACATGCCTGTCTGCGGTTGAGCATTCATTGTACCCTGCATTGGCCAAGTGCTTCCCGGTTGTAACGCACCACCCATCGAACCATACTGCCAGGAATTGAAATTGCTTCCTTGAGCAGCATCCGAATAAGGGCCTGCCTGCCGCTGTCGGGTTGCACCATTTCGATGTGCAGGGACACTGAAGTTTGCTCTTGGAGGCGCAGGTACATGCTGGATACCAGCTGTACTAGATGACTGAAATCTGGTGTCCATGCTTGGCAAACTTGCTTGAGTATTAGGACTATCATGCTGCTGCAAACTTTGGAGAGGCTGGTGTTGCTGCAAAATGTTAGAATTATGAGCTTGACCTGCAGGTGGCTGGAACCGTTGCTGCGCTCGTGGTTGCATTGGCTTCCTTCTTTGTGAACTTAAGATACTGATGATCTGTTTCTCGTATCGAGGAACTTTGTCCCTCATAGAAGCTTGGATAGTACTCTTGCTAATTTGCAAAAATTGTAATATACGTTCCACCATTTTTTTAAAGCTTTTAAATCTTCCATACTGCCCAGGTGGCATTTGACGTGGTATGACGCTGTCAACATGCTGTAGCTTCAGAGAGATCTCATTGAACAATACATTGAGTTCTGCAAAATGTTGGTCCTTCAAGCTCTTAATCTGTCGAAAACAAAGACCACAGACACATAAATTTGGTGCAGAAGCTATATAGATGAAAACAGAACACCATAGTTTGTCATTAAATCAGTAAATATGGTACCAGCAAGATATTTCAGTAGCTATTGAAGCATACAAATCTAAAAAAAAAAGTTTATGATGCCCATTAAAAAATCGATTTAAAATAAAGACCGCTAACTGCCCTGTGCTTTACTACATCTAGATACTAACACACTGTATACCCGTATGCTCCATAGTCCACGTTCATACAGATTTCCCTATACATATAAGATATTCCGTCCGTCCCATAATAATTGACATTTGGTTCACATGTATCTAGACGCGTTATAGTGTGTAAGTTCACTCATTTTAGTCCGTATGTGGTCTACATTGACGACAAATATTTTGGGACGGAGGGAGTACATCATATTAAAAGAGCGTCATAATGTAGTGTATCTACACAACAGACTATCGTGTTCTTGTATGAAATTCTGGTTAGTTCCAATTCCAGGAGCTTGCTGGAACACATTGTTGGAACACAGACCAAATGCAGAAGAGATGGGCAACATGAAGTGCAAAAGTAAAAAGCCCCACCATCCAACGTGGCATGTTGTTTCATCTTCTAACAACACAAATCAGGGCAATCTTAATGCCTTTCTTCTAGGGGCCACTGTCTATAAATTTCAGAAAACTCCATGAAAGGGAGTGCCAAAAAGGATGATATCAATAGCATGTCTTACCATCTGATATATCTCCTCTTGCCAATCACCTGCACGGCCTGTTTGAGCAGTAGAGTCCGCAGGTGCTGCATAAAAGTAAGGTTGTGAAAGAATACCACGATACAATGAACAAATAACAAGCTACAAGTATATTGTACGATAGAATACAGGGGCAATTGGAGAACTTGTGCACTTGCCGTTAACAACGTATAGAGACACAATGAACTAGATGTCAGATTGCAATGTATATGCAGAGTAGCACTTTACATCAAAAACGTCCATGAACCAAAGAATCAAATACTGTGAACAATCACACAAGATAACTAGGGTCAGCTTAGTCCAATTACCATGACCATAACCACTCCGGGTTCAACAACTATGGACACACAGATACATTAGTTAGATGCAAAATTATTATACGTGATGCAGGACAGGGTGGAGCCGTGGAGGTTGATTTAAAGAAATAAATCACATAATCTCAGGCGTGATGCAATAAAAAGATTGTCATACAAGCGAAGATGGCAAAAATGTGCAACACTCATTTTACTGTATGTACTGTACCTTGACCTGGATTGTTTTGATTTGGAACCACTTGAGCATTTCCAGTGGCCTGTTGTGTCCCCGTCTCCATAGAGAGCATTTTCAGAGAAATCTTCCGCAAATAATCAGCCTGGGTAATGGAAAATAAGAAATATAAAGTTTTAGAATAACATATAGTGGCTTGCCACCAACAGTTGTGGTCCGATTAGCAGTTTAGCATGGTCGAGAAGTTGTTTCATCAGCTTTTAACATTTCAATCATAATCGTACACAGATTATTAACTTACTGAATGGACATGGCATACAAACATGAATCGCAGAGAGTAATGATCGGTCAAATTACCTGGCTTGTCGCTGCGGTATAGATCTTCTCTTCGACTCGCGCAGCGATTTGCTGAAGTTCGATCAGCCCCTCTGGCGACGATGCTGGCAGATGCTTCTTCAGAGTTTCCAGTCTACACGTATGACGCGAGATGTGGATAAATTTGGGGATGCATATACGAGCAGATGTAAGAATTGACCCAAAAACACGCGGAAAAATCCTCTTTTTCTTATGATTAGAGAGAGGGGAAAGCAAATCGAATCAAATCGATTAGATCCCGTACGTACATCTTATTGACGATATTGCTGCGCGCCTCGGGCTGGAGCTGGGAGCGCCAGTCGCCTCCGGCGGCGGCGGTGGGGTTGGAGCCCTGCGCGGGCCGCCAGTTGGGGTCCATGGTCGCGGATCGGCGATGGCTGCGTCTCGGGGAGCTTGATTGATCGGCGGCGAGGAGGACAGACGCTCGGAGTGAGTGGTTAAGTTGACCGAGTGGTGACTGCCCGTTGAACTTATCCATCCATCCAATCTCTAATCTCCCTGGAAATGGAGCTTCCTGATTGCTCCTTAGGATGAAGTACGTGTCAAACTCTGGTTGGTTCTTCTCTGCATGTCGTGCCCACCAAGTTGCGTAATGTGATTTTTTATCTCCACCACACAGAATTGTGCACCTAAACTTCCTCCAGCTAATTATTTTTATTATATACAACCATGTTTTGATTCAAGATAAAATGTATAAGAAATATATGCGCGTCGATGAGTAGATTCCATTCCTCGTGATCGGTTTTGGATTTTGTTGACCATAACTTGTTAATTTTAGACCGAAGTTTGTACCATTTTTATAAGATTTTTGTCAAATTCGTCGCACTCATTCGGCCATTTAAAATTTCTTTTGACGTATAGATCTACCTCATCGTTTACCACAATTTTCATGTTGTAACTTATTTATTTCGATGGACATATATAGGCATAGATGTGATGTATGTATTTACATGTGTGCTTGTATGTTCGCTGCCATCACAATCTTCATCGGCGTTGGTGTAGCTTCCGCCGCTACCATGTAGTCACACCCCCCGTCGCGCCATTGTCCTGCTTGCTGCTTTTTATGTGGTTGTCATGTAGACGAATTTGTTTAAGTGTGCGGTAAGTTTACTAAGTAGCCAAGTGGTGAGAGTACACAAAACACAATATACAACCAAATGTCCGTGTTTGTGTTTCTCCTGATGCAAGAAAAAACGTAAAGTAGACCATGTTCTAAGCCACGTTAGCGAGGATGTGATGAGTCACGTATGTAAAAGGGTAAAAATGTGGGCGAGTAACCAAACACACCCCTCGGACCTCCATTCGCCCTCCTAGACATTTTACCCCTTTGGGCTTTCCACTGAAAGCTGATGCCACCTCGAGCTCCGGAAATATAATGCCTCTACTTCTGGATCATCGCCAAGCTTGCAGGCCAAGACATCTCTTAGTTTGACAATGAGCGCGTCTGAAGCCATTATGGGAACGAATAAATTACATTGTGCTACGACGGATGTAAAACTTATCATTCAGAAAATCCAAAATAGTTGTTGTTTTGTATTGTACGGTTTACCTGCAGGTGCTAGACAAATACAACAATATTTGCCTGAGAAGGTTATGAATATATACTGATCATGTATGAGACACTAATCTTTACCCTGACAAGCATGTCAATTATATCACGGAAAGAATACCCTCGAGCGCAGCAAAGCGCGCCAACCTCTTCTAGTTTTGTTGACACAGTTGGAGTTTTGAGCTATGAAATCGAATATTCCACACGTCATAGATTCATTCACATCTTGCGTCCTGCATGATGTTACTCTCACAAGATGCAACACAGAAAATTCTTTGGCTGCCTTTTACAAAGGGAAACGCTTACGAACAGCCGGGGGCTAGCGCGTTTCGCGACCTCCGCATGCGTTGCGCGCCACGTGCCCTCGACGCGGAAAGAAAACAAAGCAGACCCACCTCAACCGTACCTTATCTCTTCCAGCGTTCGTCTCCTCCACTCATTCTTCCTCCTTTCCTCTTTCTCCTCTTCTCTGGATCGACGCCGCCTGGTCACGCGCTTCCTCGCGCCGCCGACGAGCACGCCCGCTCCCTCATCTCTTCCCCGCGCCTCCGTCATCGAGCACGCCCTCCACCTCGCGCTTCCTCCCCGTGAGACACCTAAGCTCCTCCTCTCGCCGTCGTGCTTCTTCCAATGCGGGACGAGCAGCGATGCTACGAGCGGCGGTCGTGGCTGCTATCAGCGGTGCGTGGTGGTGCTGCCTGCGGTCAGGGGAGGTGCTTCAAGAAGAGGCGGCAGTGCTGCCGTTGGTAGGGGTCGGAGCTGCCGTCGGTGGTCGGTGATGCTGCCGTCGATAGGCGACGATGCTACCGTCGGTGCTCGGTGATGCTACTATAGCACGGCAACGACGCTGCCTTAGCTTGTCGGTGACGCTACCGTAGCAAGGTGATGATGCTACCGTCGATCGACGGTGCTCGCCGAAGTTGAAGTGCTGGCGGAGGTGCCGCCGACGGAGTTGCTAGTAGTGGTCAGGCGTCCGCCATTGCTGCAATGAGTAAGTGGAGTTGCTTCCACCGACGAGCAGCGGCGCTACTAGCGGTGGTCACCGGAATCGGGCGATGCTTCCAGCGGCGGAGGCCGGTGCTACCCAAGTCGCGGGTGCTGCTGCCATGGGGAGTGGGTGTTCCCCAAGTCCGCGGCGGTGCTGCCACGGCGATAGCCGACCTCCATCTCCGCGCTCCGGCGACGACGACCGCGAGGGCTGCTTCCATCTCCGTCTTCGAAGACGGTAACGGTCGGCCTCCATCTCTGTCGCGCTACCTCTGTCTCCGATGCTACAAATGGCTATGGTGGTTGCTCGACCGGTGAAGACAGATTGCTACGAAGGGCAACGGCGGTGGTGCCGTGCTGCTCCTCTCCCTGGCTTTGCTCCTCCGTCGACACCGATACTACAATATAACTTTTTTTTGCTACTATTGTTTTGTGGTTTTGCTACCGTAGCATAAATATCTTGCTACAAGATCTCCGACGAGGTCTCCGGCGAGGCCAGCCTTTTTCTGTTATGTTTCCTGGACGAACCATTTTTTCCTACAATGTAGCAAAAGCGAGACGTTTTGTAGCAAAAGTGGAAACTTGTGTAGCAAAAGCGGGATGGGCTAATTTTAAGGACACGTGTCAGCAGGAGGACCCGGGGGCTGGGAAGTTTTGAGCCCCCGGGGGACACTCAGCCACGTCCCTTTTACAAATATATTGGGTATAATTTGTCTTTAATGGTCCATTAGCAAACTTTAATGTATTAATGATCCCTCAAAAAACATTCAACCTGATTTGGTCACTCGGTTTTTTTTTTTGAATTTTCCATATATATAAAAACTAAAGTCAGCAAGCCGCCTCATTAAAAACCTTTCAGTCCCCTTAGATACCCTGATAAGGAAAAGAGTGCGCCTGAAACTTACTAACTATCCCAGTTGAAACAGAGTTACATCTCGAATTACATCAGGAATTATAAAACTAGGAGGATCACCATCCCAAACTAAAGAACTATTTGAATCATATGCGAACCTAGCTAAATTATGTGCAACTGAGTTTGCTTCACGGCTGCAGTGACGTACAGTAATTGATCCAATTGATCCAATATTTGCTGCTTTGACAAACAGTCCACCAAGATTGCCGTATAAGGGCTCCAGAGTTCAGAAACTCCATTGTATGCTTGACACAATTCCAGACAATCCGATTCAATGATGGTGGGAGAGAAGCCCAGCCGTTCTACCAGGAGCATCCCTTTCTGCAACACAACTGCTTCCGCCGTTGCTGCGTCCAGGACGCAACCTAGTGGCCAGTAGCCACCCGCCATCGCCTCACCTTTCTCGTTCCTAAGAACAGCTCCTGTTGCTCCTGTACCATTTGGAAAAAAAAAGTAGCATCAACATTTAATTCATACGTATTATGTGGTGGTTTTTCCCAAGGTTTCTTAGCAGACTCCGCCGATTGTTTTGCACCCTGATAATTAGCTGTCAGTCCTAAGATAGCAAACGCTGAGCGAGCTGGGTCCTTGACCTGTTCACCTTTCGCTTTCTCCCTACGTTGCCACCAGATATACGACGAACCAACAGCGATTGCTTCTTTGTATCCGATGCTCCCAAGACCAGCAATGCTTGGGTTTGATTGTGGAGGATCTCTTCTAAAACAACTGAGCTTGATCTGTCATTCGGAAGCATCAATTCAATAGAATCCAGCATGCCTAGTGAGCTCCAGACCTGTCTCGCCCGCCTGCACGTCAACAACAGGTGTTTGATGTCTTCGGCCCCTTCGTTACAAATTGGGCATTGCTCAGATGTCTTGATATGCCTATTAGCAAGGAATGCTAATCCGGGTATCGTACCATGTAGTGCTTTCCGGATAAAGATCTTTACTTTTGAGGGAATTTGTAGCTTCCAAACAATCTCCCAAACTGGGTTTCGGCCGGCAGGCCCAGGATCAACATTCTGGCGCCCAAATGTGGCATTCCATTGGGCATAATACACTGATTTAACAGAGAAGGTATATGTTTTCGTCAACTGCCAGGCAACAGAATCTTCCGTCATTGTTTTATTCAGTGGGATCATCAGAATACGGGAAACATCAATCGGATTGAAGTTCTCTCGAAGAGTTCGCTCATCCCATGTATATGTATCAAAATCAATCAGTTCATCAACAGTTCTCAAGAGGGATTGGCCTTTAGATGTTAGAAAAAGACGAGAGGTGCTGCTAGGAATCCAGTGATCTTCCCAGATATTTATAGACCTGCCCGAACCCACTCTCCAGATATGTCCCCTTTTGAAAGTTGCTAAACCAACAATGATGCTTTGCCAAGTAAATGAGGATCCCTTCTTCGGTCCCGCTTTCATAATATTCCCATGGGGATAGTATTTTGCTCTAAGAACTTGTGCACATAAAGAATCAGGCTGTGTGATAAGTCTCCAAGTTTGTTTAGCTAGCATCGCCAAATTGAAAGAGTGGAGATCACGAAAACCCATCCCTCCATCTCTTTTTGGTATACACATGCGCCACCATGCCATCCAGTGCATGCGACGCCGTTCATCTGTATCTCACCACCAGAAGATAGAAATAGCATCTGTCATCTCCTTGTATAATTTCTTGGGCAGCTAAAAAACAGACATAGCAAACACTGGAATTGATTGAATTACTGCTTTTAATAAAATCTCCTTACCTCCTAAAGATAAAAGTTTTTCATTCCAATTCTCAATCCTCTTAACAATCCTATCAAGAAGGTGAATAAAGCTGTCGCTCCTGTCAAGGCCAACCATGGCTGGGAGTCCCAGATACTTATCCGATAATGCTTCTGTCATAATATTTAACTCCTCACAGATTTGTGCCTTCAAATCAACTTGCACATTGGGGCTTAAGAAAATGCTACACTTAGCTTCACTCACCATTTGACCCGAACTTGCACAGTATTGCTCAAGTACCTGTTTGATGAAGCCACGTAGACCTGACAGGTGGGTCCGAACAGTCAGAAAATGGTTTAAGACGAGTTAATCAAACAATTAGTGCTATGTGTCACACACATACCCCAATGTTGGTAGTTTTCAGACAAAACATGCAAATTCGGTAGTTTACTGACACCGCCGCCCTAATTGTGGTAGTTTTTTTTGTCATTTTCTCCATTCCATCGATTCATGGATCGGCACAATTTCCCATCTTCTGAACAAGGAGTACTGTGGAAGACAAGATTGAAAGAATATGGTAGAAACGAACTACTTAATTAGGAGCCTGCAGCTTTTAAAGGATCAAGTCCTTCATGACAGTGGGGCAGCTCCTGCAGAGATGATCGAACCCATCCGTGGCCACGACAACCCTCAGGTTCGCCGGACAGCGGAGGAACTCGTAGCATGCCTCCTTCAGCCCGTTGCAGCCGTGCTGCTCGGCGAGGGCCAGGATGGTCGTGGCCGTACTCACGCTGATGTGCTCACACAACTGCTTCTCGCACATTGCCCTCAGCTGCCGGAGGCCGTACTTGTCAGCAGCCTCGAGAAGGTGCTGGAGCAGAACGCCCTCGTCTTCCTCCTCCGTCGACGGCGCCGACGACGGAAGCAAGTCACCGTAGATGAAGCCGAGCAACGCCCTGAAGACCGCCGCGTCCATGTCGTCGATCCGTACCACCATGGACGTGTGCCTTGCCCTTCCTTCATGCTGCCAAGGAGCAACGCCCTGAAGACGTCGGAGCGGGCGGCGAGTGTCGGATTTGTGGTTCCGATGGACCTATGTTCTTCCACAGGGTTGAAAGCTAGTCTACCGGTGAGATCTCTGTGCGGGTTGGAGCGAGCAAAGCAAGAACACACACAGGGTTTACCCAGGTTCAGGCCACCGTTGCGGTGTGATGCATGTAAAATGCATACATGAACTTTGCACTATAATACTTGTATTCCATTCATATTTGCATCATATAAGGGGTATATTACTGTTATTTAATGATTTTTGGTAATTAATAATGATTTTCCCTTTTTATGGAATTAATCCTGCGCAGGCAGAAAACCCCTATTTCTTTCCTTATTTATTTCAGGGCCTTAACGACGTCATAATGAGCTGCAAATTTACGGGGATCATTATTTTGGAAGGAGGAAGACCTAGGAGCGAAGGAAGCAAGCAAACGGAGGCCGGAGGGGCGAAATAGGGTGCCCCACATGGCCAGGTACAGGGGCCGCATGGGCCCACCTCTTTTGGTCCTCGTGGCCCCGTTTGCGACGATCCTTCTTCCTGAAGCTTACTCGTGACCTAAAAACGCCTATATAAAGAGCCCCCCAATGTTTTTCGAAGGGAGAGCCGCCACACGAGAGAAACAAGAAACAGAGACCAGGAGGTTGCAGATTGGAGGGGGAAACTCCGGCGGAGCGCTGCCGGAGAGGTCTCCATCTTCTCCATCGACATCTCCACCGTCTCCATTATGAAGAGGGAGTAGTCCACCTCTGGACTATGGGTTTGTGGCAGTAGCATAGTATCTCTCTCTCTCTTGAGCTTCAGTAATTAGCACCGTATGAGCTGCTGAACATGATTACGGTCATCGTTGTATTACCTTTGTGGTGGATCTTTTTATGAGTTAATATATGTTGAGATTGCAATGTTTATTTCAGTTATGAAAGTAGATGCATATTATGTACCCCGTTCTTGTATCCTTGTTTTGATCAAGCATGTTTATTAGAGCGTGTGAGGGGGAACGTGTGCATTAGTTGGAGTAACGGGGGTGGTGATGTGATAAGCTGACAACTTAATATCGCGATCCATTGGGTGTTTACCTTACTTTGTTGCCTCACTAGGGATAAACCAAAATACCATGTTGCAAGGTATGAGGAGTGACAAGCCTCTACCTATGACTAGATCCAGTATATTCTTAGTTTCACTTCATGTCATTAATCTTAAGGCTATACTCTGAGTCATCTTAATTACTGAGGTGTTATGATTTAGTTCGCATCTTGGTGGAGTATAAGTGAGAATAATAATCAAAAGGTCTCTATGTTAGGACGTGATGTCCATACAATTAGTAACATGTCATTAAACTTGTTTGCAATCTCATATGTTAATCCTATGTCTACTTATTTGCCACACTATATTAAAGAGAGAGTGCATGTGTGAAACCATGAACCCGGTCCATTTTTAATCATAAGAAACAACTTTCCAACCACTTTTAAGCATTTTCTACATTTATCCATTTTAAAATCAGAAAATATAAAAACACTTTTATTCATTGCATACACATATAAAAACCCCAAAAATATCATCCATCATCATTACTATCATCCTTGCATTACTACTTACCACCATTGCAAATTTATTTACTGTTTTGCATTCATTATTATACTTAATACGATTCTCACACCTTGTGCTTGACAACCACTTGGTGAGGTTGAGGGCACAAAGGAATCTACTTTGTTTGCAGGAAATCTAGAGAAGGACAAGGAGATAAAATCCTCACTACTGATTCCCCGAGAGTTCGATATTAAACCCTCGAGTCACCCTCGTGGGGAAAAAACTTCCACTTCTACATACTCTGCACTTGGAGGCTCAACCTATCCCATATATTATTTTTCTTTCAGGGTATCAAGAGTGCTTGTTGGTGTAGTTGAGGGAGAAACACTCTCATCAATTCCGTCATCACATGTTTTTTCTGGCGCCGTTGCCGGGGAATCATAGCTGGAAGGTTTTATCCAAGGATATCACAACAAAGTCAACTTCATCACCAACTTGTGCTAACACCTAAGCTTGGGGACGTTGCACCTACGTGAGCATCATCTTGTCCATCTTTACCTTCAAGCATTTTATTTTGTTTTGTTATTGTCTTGCATATCATTTTTAGATTTCGGTTTGCATTTTTTTATTTTCAGTTTTGCATTTTGTTTTGCATTAGTTAATTCGGTTTGCATTATTCAGTGTCATTTTATTTTCAGTTTTGCATAAAAAATTAAAAACACATAAAAACTAGCAAATGGAAAAGAGAACTCATTGGCCATTTAGTGTTAAGAATTTCCCTCAAAATAAGAATGTCCCTATTGAGGAAATTGAGGTAGATCCTAAGATAATGAAATCAATCTATGAATATCGTTTCTATGGAAAACCTAAGGAAGATCCTTTAGCTCATCTTAAGAAATTTGATGAAAGATGCAACATGCTAAAACTGAACCATCCTAATGTTAGAGTTAAGCTTTTTTCCTTACTCTTTAGGGGGGAAAGCATTAGATTGGATATTGAGATGGCCACCTGGTAACTTTAGCATCTGGTTTAATTTGAAACCTATTTTTGTTGAAAGATTTTGTTACATTGAAATGATTTGCAATTCTAAACAAATGGTTATCAAGTTTAAACAAGAGGAAGATGAACCTTTGGTAAAAACATGGGAAAGATTTAGAAGTATAGGTTTTGGAATGGAACATGGTCTTAGAGATTGGATGCTCATGCATATCTTTTATAGAGGATTATCTGAAACCTCTAGAGTCTTTTTTGGATAAGGAGTGTGAAGGTTCTTTTATGAATATGACTTCTTCTAATACTTATTATCTACTTGATGGCTTGCTTTTGGAAGCAAAAATTAAAGAAAGTTTAGATAAAGCCCAAGTACATGAAGATATTTTTGATGACCGTTATGAAATATTTGATCTTTATAATAGGGGAGTAAAAGTTGAAGAAGTTAAGATGCTTAGTGAAGTTAATGATCCTTTGCTTGATTTAGAGAATTGTACCTTGCATGAATTAATATCTATCTTACAAAAATTTGAAAGTGATCCTTCTATTGATGCTAACCAATCTGGTTTTGGTTCCTATATTGCCAATCATGTCTTGAAAGAAAAAAATTGCTAGATACAATCAAGAAGCTATGATACCACCTAAGCTTGGGGATATATGGATCCCCAAGGTGCTAGTAACTATTGGAAAATAGACACACCATGCCATACTTGATCTAGGATCTAGTGTCTCTATTCTATCTAAAGAATTATATGAAGTACTTGAATTAAAGAATCTTGAAAAATGCTCTGTTAAACTTGCACTTGCTGATAATACCATTAAACGTGCTTTGGGAAAAGTAAGTGATGTTATGGTAGAGTTACATATGACTTTTGTACCTGTGGATTTTCTAATCATGGATATGGAGAATAAAACCTCCAGTCCTATTATTCTTGGAAGACCTTTTCTTCGTACCACAGGGGATATTATTGATTCAAAGGAAGGGAATGTGAAGTTTCAGTTTCCACATAAGAAATGCATGGAACACTTCCCAAGGAAGAAGGGCACAACTTTTAAGCTCCCTCATGAGCTTCATCTTCGGTAAACAACAAGTAAGTAAGCCTAACTATATGGCTATAAAGAAAGCGCTTTACGGGAGGCAACCCGGTTGTTTTTATTTGGATTTTCTTTGTGTCCTCTTGATGTAACAAGAGATTGTTTTCTTAGCTTAGTTTCTGAAATTTTTTAATAAAGTGCCAAGTTTTACCTATTTCGGTTTGAAAAAGTTGCTACTTCTATTCGGAGATTTTATTCCTGCACGAAGTCTGTGCACGGTTTGATTTTTCGTTGCTATTCTGTAACTCCGATTGAGCTGAGATTTTAAATGTGACTGAAACTTTTCATCCTATGTATGCCTGAATTGTTTCAGAATTTTTCGATGAGTTTAAGTAGGACAGAAAAATACGTTTTGCTGCTGCTATTTTTCCGGACAGATTCTGTCCCATATTGTTTTATGCATAGTTTAAACTTTTGAGTTGAATATTTTTGATCCAATTGAGTTTATGAGTGGGCATACAACATTATACACTCTTTGATCATTCATATGAATTTTAGCCCATGGATTATATGCAGCAAGAAGCCTATTTGTTTATCTCTACTAATATCACCCCACAGAAAAGAAATGGGAGAAACAGTGTTTTGAAGTTTTTTCATAGGGATTGGAGGAGATGCACCATGAGTTATCCAAGGATGGTGAAAACCATAAGCTTGGGGATGTGGAGAACATACCCACTGAACCAACATACTCTTGCTTTGCACACGTCTAACTTCTGTTTTTCATTTGAAACACTTTATCGCATAAACTTGGAGCGTCTTTTTGTTTGTTTTTGCCTTGATTTTTATTTTGTGAGACCACCATACTATCATTTATATATGAGAAAGGTACTGGAAATATGGGTTGAAATATCTTGCATGCTTTTGTTGTATTGGGAAAAGGGATGTCTAAGTTGATTTTTAATGACACATATAGTTGCATGATTCATGAGCTTCTATATGAGTAATAATTTGCAAATGCTTTATCATGAGCTATCTTTTATTCATGTTTTGATGCTGTATGTTATTTCACCTTGTTTGACATGAATTAGTTAGTTCTATGGACACTCATGCATGCATCTAGATGGTCATCTTTCTCCCTTTTGCTAGCCCAAAAATTCCAACAAGTAAAAACTTGTTTCCAGCACCCTCAACCCAAGTTTTTCCAGTGAGTATATCATATATCTACCTATTAGCTTTATGCTATTCCAAGTTTGTTTACCATGTTATTTGTGTTATCTATACCTCTAAATGAAAATGATTATGTTATTTATTGTAATGGGAAAAGTTGGTTAAAAAGCTCTCGCGAACTTGATGCACACTTTATTTTTATTGCATTTAATAAACATGAACCATTGTGATTAATATTATGATGATAGTGGCTTGATAAATGTTTAAGGTTGGGAGTTAGCCCATATGTGTTGTCACATGCAAAGCTTTCAACACGTTCCATCATTTATTTAGTTGATATCATGTACTTTTGTTTATGGATGCCTATCATGGTGAAATAATGTGGAAATAGAGTAAGTTTAAATGAGTTTGTATAAATGGTTAGAGAGAAACTTGGGCCGCTAATCTAAGTCATGCATCATTCATGGTGGAAATTTACTTACATGCTATTTTGAACTTTCTGTGATACACCCTACAATAAAAAGCAATATCAAGTGGTAAATAAAAAGGGTGTTGAGGTTGTTCATTATGTTTGTTTGTCTTGTTGTTTTGATGTGGGCTTGATCCATATAATGGGACAAGAGGTACCCCAGTTGAGGCTCTAGATAATACCATTATTACTTACAATGATAGATAACTTAAACTTGCTTTGTTTCCCAAGATGAGTAATCCTGGTGTAGGTACTTGTATTCAAGGGGCATGAGACATCTAACCTTTACTTTATCAAGGCCACTACTCATATTTGCTTTCACATTTAACTTTAATCATTCAAGATGCTATGATAGGGGAATGAGATCTTGACACCAAGTATTACCATTGCAATCAATAACTCAAGTAGAATGGTTCGGAGGATAGATGAAACTTATGCATGTTTTACCTCTACTCATTTATGTATCCTTTCCAAAGTGTCCACCTTTTACTTTCAGGTTTTCATCTTCACTCTATGACCAATGTAGGATGTTCTTACTTATCATATTGCATACTTGTGGTCCATATTACTATCTTTTATGTTACACTTTGTGAACTATCATTGAACATCCTTGCATTGAATACTTGATATCACTTTATAAACTGTTTGCATATTGCTACTTCTTTGAATTAATGAATCATTTGACTTTATATAGCAGTAGCAATCATCTTTTATATCCATGTTGTTATTATATTGCACAGTTCATGTTAGTTTTATCACTTTCATACTCGAGGACGAGCATGAGTTAAGCTTGGGGATGTTGATGCATGTAAAATGCATACATGAACTTTGCACTATAATACTTGTATTCCATTTATATTTGCATCATATAAGGGGTATATTACTGTTATTTAATAATTTTTGGTAATTAATAATGATTTCCCCTTTTTATGAAAAAAACTAGAGAAAATGTTTACTCGGTTGGACATTTCTCGGATTCTCAAAATCAAAATGAAAAAAAAGTTATGGCAAAAAGAAGAAATTTTCCAGCAAAATAAAAAAATAAAAAAATACAATTCTGTGGCGCATGTCTAGCCTATGCGCCACAGAATTGTTGGGCGGGATTCCAAATTTTGAATCCCGCCGGCACCCCTTCTCTCCTCCACTTCTCCCTCCACTTCTCCCTCCACTTCTCCTCTCCCCTTCTCCTCCACTTCTCCTCTCCCCTTCTCCTTCCTCCTCCTTCTCCTCTCCTCTCCTACACATCTTCTATCCTCCTCTTCCTCCACCTCCACCTCCGGCGACCTCCTCCACCACCCCGGCGACCTCCACCTCCGGCGACCTCCTCCACCACCACGGCGACCTCCTCCTCTCCACCTCCACCTCCACCTCCACCTCCGGCGATCTCCTCCACCACCCCAGCGACCTCCTCCTCCACCTCCGGCGACCTCCTCCACCACCTCGGCGACCTCCTCCTCCACCTCCGGCTACCTCCACCTCCGGTGACCTCCGACGACCTCCTCATCCACCCCGGCGACCTCCGGCGACCTACTCCACCATCTCCGATGACTCCCATCCTCCACCCACCTCCGGCTACCCCCTCCTCCTCCACCCACGGCAACACGGCCTCCGATGAGCACCGAAAAAATTCCGGCGAAATTCCGGCGGCTAGATCTAGATCTAGATCTGGCCGCATTTTTTTTTTGAAATTCAAAAAAAAATTCTGTGGCGCATGGTGGTGGGTGCGCCACTAAAATATTTCTGTGGCGCACGGTTCTGGGTGCGCCACAAAATCTTAGCATTTCTGTGGCGCACCGCCAGCATGCGCCACAGGAATATATTTTAGTGGCGAGGATTCTGTGGCGCATGGGCATTTCTTGTGGGTGCGCCACAGAATTCTTTTTTGGTGCGCCACTAATAGCCCTTTTCCTGGTAGTGTTTATTGCTGACCTTTTCATAGCCTCCTCCGATTTCTTGTACTTGACAAATTCGTCCCAGTGATCTTTGAGCTTCTCATACGCTCCGGTAAATTCTGGAGTCTTTCCTTTCTGGACATATTCCCTGTTCAATCTTTTCTTCCAGTTGATAAATTGTTCGGACATCTTCTTAAGTGCCCACTCCTTGACCTTTTCCTCTATGGGATCCTTAATAGTTTCATCCCCCTCTAACGGATGAGCGTCGTCCTCTTCATTTTGACGAGGTAGCGTGAAATTAGCCATGAGCGTTTTCCAAAGATTGTCTTTGGCTCTACCATCGACATAACTAGCAGTTGAGCGTCGTCCATCCGTCTTTGGCTTTTTCCAGTCTTGAACGGTGATCGGGATGCTGTCCCTAACAACAACTCCGCATTGACTTATAAATACCGTGGCATGCGTCACGGGAACAATCGGTCTGCCATCTTCAGCGATGACTTCGATCTTGTACCTTTCTTCACTCCCCAACCTACCTTTCTTCACTCCCCAACCTTTTGGCTGGGCCTCGTTTGCTGTCAGAAGATTTGCTCGATCCGGAGGGCTAAAAGAAGAAAGAGCGTTAATATATGTATATACAAATTAAATAATGCATTTAGTCAACATATGGTTACTTAATATACCTCTCCAGACCCTGTAGTAATTACGGTTCGAGAACCGGAGCCGTCATCTTCTATGTCCACCCCCTCACCGGAGTCGTTCAAAAAGCTCGAGACGATATCGACGTCATTTTCACCACGGATCATATCCTCCAATATGTTTTCCTGATCTTCGTCTCTGTCGTGATCCATAGTTTCTGCAAAGACAATTGACTTGTTGTTAATTAGCAAAAAGATAAGACATATCAAAATTCATTAGCAAAGAGATAAGACATATAATTTTTAACAAATATGTTAATTCTATAATTTTTAACAAGTCGTAAATTATTGCAATTTTTATTAACAACATAGATCAACCAATTTTTAGTAATTAATTGCCAATTCTAAAAATACTAAAATTTCTAACATTCTAAATTTTTCTAATTAAAAATTCTAACTAAAAGTTCTAACATTCTAAAATTTTCTAAAAATTCTAACTAAAATTCTATCATTCTAACTAAAATTATAACTAAAAATTCTAACTAAAAGTTCTAACATTCTAAATTTTTCTAAAAATTCTAACTAAAATTATATCATTCTAACTAAATTTTTAAAATTCTAACTAATTAGCTATATTACATTTAGCTAACAAATTTCGCTAAGTTACTATATTACCGCACTAACAAATTTAGCTAACAAATTAGCTATATTACATTTAGCTAAGTCACTATATTAGCTATATTACATTTAGCTAACAAATTTAGCTCATACACGAATTTGGTAATTTAGCCCACAAAAAATGCGAGGAGGAGAGGATCCTTACCGGAGGAGAAGAAGAGGAGGAGGGCTGGCGAGGACGAGGACGGCGGCCGGCGACGAGGAGGACGACGCGGCGGCCGGCGAGCGGGGGCGACCGGCCGGGGAAAAGGAGGAGGACAGCGGCAGGCGGAGGAGCTCGGGCGGCGGCCGAGAGGAGGACGACGTGGCCGGTGAGCGGCGATGGCGGTGCGTGGAGGAGGAGGAGGACGGCGGCGGAATCGGGCAGCCTGACGGCGTCGTGGTGGTTGCTCTCCTCCTGGTCCTTAGCGAGATCGAGAATGAGGGAGTTGGGGAGGCAGAGAGCAAGTTATAGGATAGGGCTTTAGTCCCGGTTCCAGCCACGAACCGGGACCAAAGACCCTTTTGTCCCGGTTCCAGCCACGAACCGGGACAAAAGGTCATTTTCGGGGCACCGAGAGGGCGCGCGCCAAAACGACCTTTTGTCCCGGTTCCATCCACGAACCGGGACAAAAGGACTTCTGGAAATTAAATTTTCGGGCGCGAAGGCCACAGTTTAGTTTTTTTGTGAAAATAGTAATAAATTTATAAATTCAATATCTTTTGAACTGTTTATCATAAAAATGCAATTAAAATATCAAATTGTTCATAAAAATGTAATCTATCTATTTATAATAAATTCATTTTTGTTTGAGATTTGAGGTGAATTTATTTAATTACAAAATTTGGAATTTGAACTCAATTTACTTATTAAACTTATAAATTCAATATATTTTGATCTGTTTATCCTAAAAATGCAATAAAAATATCAAATTGTTCATAAAAATGTAATCTACATATTTATAATAAATTCATTTTTTTTGAGATTTGAGGTGAATTTATTTAATTACAAAATTTGGGAATTTGAACTCCATTAAGTTATTAAACTTATAAATTCAATATATTTTGATCTGTTTATCATAAAAATGAAATTAAAATGTCAAATTGTTCATAAAAATGTAATCAATTTATTTATAATAATTTAATTTTTGTTTGAGATTTTAGGTGAGTTTATTTAATTACAAAATTTGGAATTTGAACTCCATTAGGTCATTAAACATACATATTTTCTGTTTCAATTTTGTACCCCTTTTTTTATGCAGGTACAGGGTGTAGTATGCCCAATCAGGAAGAAGCACACGGATTGTGTGTTTCCTTCGAACACTTGTGAGCCGTTGGATCAGCAGTGTGTTTCTGTCGAGCGCTTGTGAGCCGTTGGATCTTAAGAAGAAGATAAGGCACACGTATCAACGCTTCTTTAGTCTCGGTTCCAGGCACCAACCGGGACTAAAGTGAAGAGTTGCCCTGATCTTTTAGCTATAAATACCCACCATGAGGAGGAGATGAAGAACAAGAGGGGGCAACAACAGAAAGAGAATAGAAATCATTCGGATTCCCTGCATACGTCCAACGGTGCATTTGATATGTAGGCACTCACGAGCCACCGCTGGGATGTATGCAGGGGAAACCGTGTGTTTTGTTCTATCTATAAAATACTTCAGTTCATCGACCAAATACAAATCATTCAGATTCCCGTCATACAGCCCAACGGTGCATTTGATATGCAGGCACTCACGAGCTACCGTTGGGCTGTATGACGGGGAAACCGTGTGTTTTGTTCTATTTAGAAATCCTTCAGGTCATCGACCGAATACAAATTATTACACATCACCAACATCCTTATCTAGTGTTTGGATTTTTTCTCTGCCGTAACCATGGTGCATCTTCATTAATTAACAGGAGACTTGGGTCATCCTTCACTGCGAAGGGCGGAATTTCATGAAACTTATCATAATCTTCTGACATGTCTGTCTTGTCCTCCACTCCTACGATGTTTCTTTTCCCTGAAATAACTATGTAACGCTTTGGCTCGTTAGGTGATGTATCCGTTTGCTTATTTTTTCTTTTTCTTGGTTTGGTAGACATGTCCTTCACATAGAAAACCTGAGCCACATCATTGGCTAGGACGAATGGTTCGTCTTTGTAACCAAGATTGTTGAGATCCACTGTTGTCACTCCGTACGGCTTGTCTACCTAAACCCCGACTCCATTCAGCTTGACCCATTTGCACCGAAACAAAGGGACCTTAAAAGAAGGTCCATAATCAAGTTCCCATATCTCCTTTATGTAACCATAATATTTGTCCTTTTGCCCATTGTTGTTTGTTGCATCAAAGCGGACATCACTGTTTTGGTTGGTACTCTTTTTATCTTGGGCGGTCGTGTAAAATGTATTCCCATTTATCTCGTACCATTCGAAAGTCAATACAGTCGAATATGGTGACCTGGCCAACAAGTACAGCTGATCTCCAATAATGTTGTTATTCATGAGATGTGTTCGCAACCAACCACCAAAAGTATCAATGTGTTCATGTGTAATCCAGGTGTCAGACTGTCCCGGGTGTTGGGACCGTACTATATTCATGTGTTCCTCGATATATGAAGCCACCAAGGTAGAACTCTGTAGAACTGTGTAGTTTTCTTGAGTTAAAGAATGCCCGTCCCTACATATTTTTGCTTTCTTTCCTAACGTGCCTTTTCCACTCAGTCTCCCCTCATGTCGTGATTGTGGAACACCAATCGGCTTAAGGTCAGGAATAAAGTCAACACAGAACTCAATGACCTCCTCTGTTCCATAGCCCTTGGAGATGCTTCCTTCTGGCCTAGCACAGTTATGGACATATTTCTTTAAAACTCACATGAACCTCTCAAAGGGGAACATATTGTGTAGAAATACAGGACCGAGAATGGCAATCTCTTCGACTAGGTGAACCAGGAGATGCGTCATAATATTGAAGAACGATGGTGGGAACACCAACTCAAAACTAACAAGACATTAGACCACATCATTCTGTAACCTTGATAGAATATTTGGATTGATTAACTTCTGAGATATTGCATTGAGAAATGCACATAGCTTCACAATGGGTACTCGAACATTTTCCGGTAGAAGCCCCCTCAATGCAATGGGAAGTAACTGCGTCATAATCATGTGGCAGTCATGAGACTTTAGGTTTTGGAATTTTTTCTCTGCCATATTTATTATTCCCTTTATATTCGACGAGAAGCCAGACAGGACCTTGATAGTGCTCAGGCATTTAAAAAAGATTTCCTTCTCTGCTTTGGTAACAGCGTAGCTGGTCCGGGTCTTGTCGTGTGGATGCATGTTGTTTGGGTCTTTCATACGTTGTTGGTCCTCCCGTGCTTCCGGTGTATCTTTTGTCTTCCCATACACGCCCAGGAAGCCTAGTAGGTTCACGCAAAGATTATTCGTCACGTGCATCACGTCGATTGAAGAGCGGACCTCTAGGACTTTCCAATAGGGTAGCTCCCAAAATATAGATTTCTTCTTCCACATAGGCGTGTGTCCGGTACCGTCATTCGAAACAGATTGACCGCCAGGACCCTTTCCAAAGATCACTTCTAGATCCTTGACCATATCAAATATATCATCACCAGTCCGGTGGTCAGTCTTCCTCCGATGATCGGGCATACCTTTGAAATGCTTGACTTTCTTTCTTACGGGATGCTTAGTCGGAAGATCATCAGCCGGCTCATCTGATGCCTCTTGATCTTCAGCTTCCCCCGTTGCAGTATTACCGTATTCAGGATACATAGGATAGTTGTCACTACCCTCTTCTTCTTCATTTTCTTCCATCATAACCCCTCTTTCTCCATGCTTGGTCCAACAATTATAGTTGGGCATGAAACCGGTCAGAAGAAGGTGACTGTGAAGGATTTTCGAGGAAGAGTAATCCTTCTTATTCTGACAGGCAATACATGGACAACACATAAAACCATTCTGATTGTTTGCCTCGGCCACACTGATAAAACTACGCAGCCCCGTAATGAAATCGTCAGTCCGTCGGTTACCGTACATCCATTGTCGGTCCATCTGCATTATATAATTAAGTTTATCAAAAACTATTACGCACAACATCGTGAATAGAGAAGTGACCAAATTAATAAAAGTTCATCACATTAAAACCAAATTAGAGTAGTGACCAAATGTGATACATAGTTCTCATAATTAAAACATACATTGAAACTAACATACAAACTATGTAATGAATTTAAATGCAACAACAAATGCTATCCAAATCGCAACTAAGGTAACAATTGATCCAACAGCATAATGATACCAAGCCTGTTTATTAATGGCATAATTTCTAATTTTTCTAATCTTCAAGCGCATTGCATCCATCTTGATCTTGTGATCATCGACGACATCGGCAAGATACAACTCCAATTTCATCTTCTCTTCTTCAATTTGTTTCAATTTTTCTTTCAAATCATCGTTTTCTTTTTCAACTAAATTTAACTTCTCAACAAGAGGGTCGGTTGGAATTTCCGGTTCATATATGTCCTAGATAAAAATATCTATGTCAAGTGTTGGTCGGCATAATTATTATAAAAACGAAATTAAAAAAATAGTTATAACAGATAATATACCACATCCGAATCATAAACCGGACGAGGGCCGACGGGGACGGAATCAAAACCATGGCACTATACATTTATCAAACAATCATAGAAGTAAAAAAATTATACAAGTAACTATATAAATCATATAAATAACAATTTTTTTATTTTTTAATAAGAACAAGAAGCTCACCAAGGTGGTACCGGCAACGGGGCGGCGGGGGCGATCGACGGCGTTGTTGCGATGGCACTAAACCAACAAATCATACTTTAACTTGAGCTCAAATTGCATATAAAACAAATAAATTCCCTAACTTAGACATTTTATCAAACACCTTGCTTGCACTAGAAAAATGAAAAGAGCTAAACTAATAATGAAATGAGCTAAATCTGCAACGCCGGAAGAAATGATGAAGTTGCTAACCCTTGAATAGATTGGTGCTGCCCAACTTGTCAAATGGTGGAGAAAAATATGATGAACTTGAGCTTGGGAGAGACTAAACCGAAAGAAAATGGAGAAGAGTGAGGATGGCTCGGGGTGGAAGAAGAAGATAAAGGTGGTGAAAACCTTTTGTCCCGGTTCGTATTACAAACCGGGACTAAAGGTCCATCTTTAGTCCTGGTTCATATTACGAACCGGGGCTAAAGGGTCTCGCACTGGCCCCCACCTCTGGCACTGCCTACCGGAACCCTTTAGTCCCGGTTCGTATTACGAACCGGGACTAAAGGTTCAGTACGAACCGGGACTAAAGCCTCCGATCCCCATGAGGTGTGCGAACCGCTCGAACCGGGACTAATGCTAACGTTAGTCCCGGTTCGTGTCGCGACCGAGACAAATGCTCCGATGCGGCCTGGACAAAAGCCCTTTTTTCTACTAGTGTTTTTTAGCTGTGGCGCACCGTAGTGTGGTGCGCCACTACTACATGCACTGCTACACTTCGTTTTTTCTGCTAGTATGGTTCGGGTGATAGGATTGAAACAAACAAGCCACTGATCAGCACCGTCCACAAGAGATCCAATGGCTCTCATCATCCCCAAAGAAGCACACAATCCATGTGCTACCCCCATACTCCATTCTGATTGGCTGAGGGAATTTAACATGGATTGATGACCAGACACGCACCTTATCCTCAGCTGAGTAGCACATGCATCTTTGTTCACACATTGATCGATGAAGGGAAGAACACCACGCATCTATGTTCCCGGCCGACACCACACACGCACGCTACAGACGCCGAGCTTCCCATGCCGCCGAGCCGCCGCAGATGGCCGCGCTGCAGACGCCGACGCTGCTGCTACTTCTACCGGAGCTGCCTCCGATGCCGTCGAGCCGCCGCAACAGGAGCGGAAGGTCTACTTCGCCTCCGCCATGGCCCCGCTGTCACGTCGCCCCTGCCCCTCGTCGACGAAGCCCTGCTGCACTAGTCGTTGGTCGAAACGAGCCCCCTCGCGTGATTCCCTCCTCTCATCCTCTCCCTCACGCAATTCCGATCCAGATCGGAACAACCCCCCCCCCCCCCCCCCCCCCCCCGATGCTGGAGGAAGCCCCTGCTCCAGCCGCCATCCTGCTCTTGGCGCCGTCGTCCCCACGACCATCCTTCGGCAAGAACCGCCGCCCCGACCACTGCCATCCCCCTGCTCCAACCGTCGCCCCGACCTACTGCTCCGGTTGTGGTCGTCCCCTGCTATGGCCTCCGACATCCCCTGCCCCGCACGGCCTTCCTCCGTCGATCACCACCCCGGCCTCAGCCGCCTCACTCCAGCCGCCGCCGTCGCGTGTGTCACGTCGCCTCGCTGTCTGCCACCTCGCTCCGGCCGGCCGCGACGCTGACGTTTTTTTTTTAAATCAAACAATATATAACCGTGGCGCACGTAGATAGAATAGCCGTGGCGCACCTCGGTAGATTAGTCGTGGCGTAGGCCAGAGAGATGCGCTACGGTTAGGCCGGAAATAGCCATGGCGCACGGCATTGGGGTGCACCATGGCTAATATACATATCCGTGGCACACCGAGGCACCTGCGCCACGGCTAATGAATTACCCGTGGCTTGGCAATCCGTGGCGCAGGGCCCTGCGCCATGGGTAAGCAAATTAGGTGCGCCATGGGTAACCTTTTTCCTGCTAGTGATATATATCCTCTCTCTCTCTCCTAAGTTAAGTTCAAAAGTACCGCCTCTTCACCCTGTAGTATATATATGACATAAATATACTATGTTGTCTTTTATGCACAGAAACTACTTAAGATGATAGTGGAAGACGATGTCCGATGACAGACTTATGGCAAAGCTGGATTACGACTTGGAGCAGCAGGGGCCGTCACAACCATTACATACAACAAGAAAACTGACGGCCGCATTGAGCTCGACAAGCTGGGGTGGAAAAATTTCATTGAAGGCAAGCATTTTCAGATTAATCAACCTATTTTAATTGTTTTGAGGAACACCAATCACCGAAGCTTGGAGGTCATGATTGAGATGCATATCATATAAAACAATTTTCTTATTAGGTAGTTTGTTTGTAATAAAATTGCAGTTTTCAACATTCTATCTAGTTAATTTGTACAACATTGTCTATACATGTACGTTATTACATTCTATGATCGATCAGTTGTTATGTAACTGCTTGGTTAATGTGATCTGCTTTGTATAACTAGCTGACTATAAAAACCTAATTGGTGTAATGAAATTCGGTTTTGTTTTAAAAAGTTGGACCCCTCGGAAATACACCAAGAGGCAAAGAATTTTAGCCACGACATACGACAGGCCGGAAAAGTCGGACCCCCCCCCCCCCCCCCCCCCCGCCGGGTTGTGTGACGGTCAGGAATAATGTACTTCGCTGATTAGTTCATATTTGGACCGGTGGGAATAGTCAGCCGTCTCTGGATTGGAGGCGGTAGACAATTTGGGTCGTCTGAGGGTTGGACTCATTACAGCCGGTTCCAGAAACCGGCTCTTATGGGAGCGAGAAAGCCAAAACTCATTGGCACACACTTCGTGCATATCGATAATTTTTGTTTTTTTTTACTCCATCAGATACTTCTCCCTTCTGAAAATATTTTTATGGAGATGCTTTAGTTCGAAAGGTAGGTCTTTGTACATTTCGAACGACGTGATGGTCTACCTGCGTTATGGTATGGAAATTACTTCCCGAGGATATATAATCCCTACTACGGTTATGGCACCTCCTTTTCGCTTTCATTGCCTCCTCGATTTCAGGAGCGGCTGGATGCTAAAGGGAGACCACCCATCATCATGGTCGGGCTAAAAGACTTTGTCGGACTGGATGGCTACTCCTAGGGGTTGGCTGGCAGCGTTTCAGAATTTGTGAAATGAATTTTCAGGACAGGTTGGCTACAACGTTCTTCTTCTAAGATATATTGGGTTTCGAGGTAAGGGGCAGCTGCTTCGAGAGGAACAAAACATTGTGCAAAGTCATCAGTTTAATATTGACTACATATTTCATCATCATGTTGTGTAGCCATGTCATGGTCATCCAGTGGATTGTAATTTGGACCTCCTTCGAGTAAATGGCACCTGCAGTCACTGAATTTGTCTCGTTTGTGCATTTAAGTCACACAACTTGCAAACCGAACTAACCCGTCACTCAACTTGTCATTCATGTGCACTCCTGGTCACTACCCGATTTTGCTGGCCGGTTTCTGAAAAAAAATCGGACACGTGGCGTTATATTTTTTCTTAAACCCTGTGTTCCTGGTCGGCAGCAGCACGGCAACGCGGGCGCCGACACGAAGCCCAATAAAAAAATATTCCTTTTATCCTCTTCTTTGAAAAAACTAGTTAGCATGCACGTGCAACGCACGTTTTGATTAATACAAATTATATAAATTATAGTGCAATTCACCAAATTGTCTAATATATACAATGGTATTGTTCAATATTTACAATGCCAAATATGGCCTCCATTTAATCTCCTGGACTTGAAATTGGTTGGAATTTGTAATATTGGGTTGGCATTGTTCCATTATACACTTCCATGACAACTGATTGGAACTAATTTTCACCATGCCCAGTCTTGTGTGAACTCCCGGTCCATACCTACCATCTGTTTAAAAAATGGAAAATTTTAAAACAAATTATCCAAATTTTGTGTGAACTATACTGCTCCATTCCAGGCCATTTGACTCAAAACGTCAAACTATATATAGTGACCACGTTAGCACGGTGTGAACTAAGAAGAATCTCATACGTTGATAGTTTGACAGGTTGTGCTAGTTTGACAATGCACATGGAAGGCGTAAAATCAAACACATGCAGATTATTCAACAAAATAAAAATCAAATCCAACAAAAGGATGCAGTACAAATAATGGTTTTGACTATTTTATCAAAAGTAGACAAAAATATATTAGAAATATTAATTTATCATCATCTTCATGTTCAAGACACGTATTGCTATTTGCTTTCAAATGTCTCCATACGATAAGCAGTGTCACCTCTGAAAACAAAATAAAATAAATCCTAAAAAAATAAGGTTCTTCAAAACAAGAGGATGGTAATGATTAAGGAGCACGCTAATGAAGGGAAGAAAGAAAGATCTATGAGAACCATAAGTATTAAAATAAGAGACATATTTTTAGCTAGCAAAGGGTCAATGGTCTAAGTTTTCTGTAAATGCAAGCATATAAAAACTAAAAGTCCTTCATGGTTCAGGTAGTATATAGTCGTACAAATATGGATAATTTAGCAGGTGAAATTGACATGAATTCTGTAACAACATTTGAGAATTTGAGCTCACATCAGCTATTGAGAAAAATAAGTATAGAAATATTTGTATTTTCTCTTCCTGTATATAGTGTTTCCGGGTAGTTCCTTTAGGAGCAGACAACCTATTGAATGAGCTTCAGTGTATCCTTGGAGACAAGAAGATACAAATTGAAGGTGTAATGTAAGGTAGTAGCAATTAGCAGAAAGCCAGAAACAGAATAATTTCCTCACCATTGAATGACCACAAATCAGGCAGCCAACGCCCAGCTTTCAGAACCACAGGAAGGAGTACACCATTCTTATCCTTAT
>QRDG01002409.1:201411-281123 GCA_012064385.1 Puccinellia tenuiflora | reverse complement strand
GCCGCACCACCGCTCGAAGGACAACTAGCTCAAGTGTATATGAGGGAGCAACTGATTTGCACAAGTGGATATATTTCTCTATTTGGCATTGGATCATTGAGGCGGCAAAGGCTAGGATCACGGCTCGGCTTTTTTTTTTGATTATTTGTCTATTTCTCTTTTTGCCTTTTGGCTTTTGCCCGAGCCGAGTCCGCTACAAAGTTGATGCTCGTAAGACTATGCTATGATCACTTGGTGTCACACGAGTGCAATGCTCACACTTTGAGGAACTAGCTCCTAGGGAAAGTATCGCGAAAAGGAAAGGGAGGTGTCGCAAAATTTACCTTTAGTTGCGTCGAGGAAACGAGGCGGCGACACGGAATGCACGTTGGTGAAGGGTCGTGCTGGCGGTAGTATCGACCGAACGGACGGAAGTACCGAATAAGGCGGTAAAACCAGCTGTTCGGCGGTACCACCGTCTGCTCGAGCTTGGAGCGGAAACACCAAAGGAAAGTGGGGAAAGGTCTTAAGCACGAGATCCGTGGATCAAAACCACAAATCGCTCACCAAATCGAGAGATCGAACGAAATCCATATGGGTTAATTTTTATTTTTTTGAATTTCGAATTTGGTATGGGAAAGAAAAATTTTGGTGGAAAAAATGGCTAACAAATGGTGGAAACACGATCCAAATCCGTGGAAACCCTTGCTCTTGATACCAAATGATGTAGGGCTAGGCCCGATCTTCACGGATTTGAGGGGGAAAAGTGGAGGAACACGAAGAACACGAGAGGGAAATGGGGGAGATTCGTGGGCAAAACACAAGGGATAACTAGCAAAACCTGCAGAGATCTCCACCCAACAACAACCCTCAAAAGAGAAGCCTTTGGATCGAAGAATCAAAGCCAATCTTACTCTTAATGAAACCGATTGCTCTTACCGGCCGGTCCACCGATCCAATAGAATCACCGCAGTGAAAGATTGGTTTGCACTACTAGAGACACCGTAGTGAAAGAGTAGCAACAACAAGATCCATCCTCAAAGAGGAACCCTAACACAGAGGGATGAGGAGCATGGCTCACAAGTCTCAGATTCAGTCTAACCCTAGAATGGGGAAAGGGGAAAGCTATTTATAGTCTATTACAAAACAGGGCAGGAAAGGTGGGGAACCGGCCTGGGGGCCGGCCTAGGCCGGCTGGGAGGCCGGCCGGCTCAGGTGGGTGACCGGCCTGGAGACCGGCCTAGGCCGGCCGGGAGGCCGGCTGCGTCGGGGTGTGGCCCGGCCTGGGGGCCGGCCTGGGCCGGCTGGGAGGCCGGCGGCCTCTGGTGGGAGGCCGGCCTGGGGACCGGCCTGGGCCAGTTGGGAGGCCGACCACCTCGGGTTGGAGCCCGGCCTTGGGGCCGGCCTGGGCCGGCTGGGAGGCCGGCCAGCCTGTCTCCGCCTCCTTCTTCCTCTTCTTGTCCATCCTCTTGGGTCTTCTCTTGGTGTCATCTTCTCCATCATCTTGGACCTTCTCTTGGTCTTCTCCTTGACTCCATTGTGGGTCATCATCCGGGTGAAACCTGAGTATGCACGAGGTTCCGGCTTGAAGTAGCAAACCATTCAAAGGAGGGTCAAGATCACACATCGAGAGGAGCGAGGTCACCTTTTCATGAAGAGCCTTGACTCTTGATCTTGTCATTGGGCCATTTGGCGTGGTGTCCATGGTGTTGTCCACATGTGGGGCTACATCAATCCGGGCGGAAGGTTTCACTCTTCCATTTCTTAGCAAAATCTCCCTTGCTTGTTTTCAATATTTCTGATTTTTGTTAGGTAGCTCTTGTCGTCCTCTTTTCAACTAAATTGGATTCACCTCGATCGGAGCTTCCTAGCAAAAGTTATTCAGTTTCAGGGTTTTGCTGATTTTTCTCTGTGCAGCGGTAGTACAGCCGCCTCTGGCGGCAGTACCGTCAGCACCACCGCCAGGGAGGAGCTATGTTAGCCCTTAGTGGTAGTACCGCCGCCTCTGGCGGTAGCACTGCTCCTGAGGACCTTGAGCCCTCTCCTAGGCTGTGCAACACCGCCAGCAGTGCCACTAGCACTACCGCTAGGGAGGTGCTCTGTTAGCACTTAGTGGCAGTACCGCCGCCTCCGGCGGTAATACCGCTGCTGGGACTTTGAGCCCTCTCCTAGGCTGAGCAGCACTACCACCATTTCTACCCTCTATTGCTCCCCAGCGGTAGTACCGCCGCCTCTGGTGGCAGTACCGCTGCTGCGGGATCTTTTGCTAGCCGTTGGCTAGCTGAAGCCCATGGGGGAGGTAGTACCGCCAGCACTGGCGGTAGTACCGCCCCAGCGGGTTTTCTGCCCCCCAACGACTGGATTTTTGGGGCAACCTATTTAAGGGGTCTTCTTCCCCAATGGTTGCCCAACTCTTTCCAACTATTTGCACTCTCTCTCTCCTCCATTGTTGACCTTTTTGAGAGCTTGCTACCTCTCCATCCCTCCATGATTCTTGCCTCCTTCTAAAGGGAAAAGAGAGTGGAGATCTAGATCTATCACTTCACCAAGCCATATTTTCTCTAAGTGAGGGGAAGCCTTTAGATCTAGATCTTGGAGTTGCTTTGTGTTCCTCCTTTGTTCTTCCTCTCAAATCCCTCCCTAGCATTAGTTGCTTTGATTGGATTTCGGAGAGAAGGACTTGACCACTTAGTGTGTTCTTGCCATTGCATTTGGTGCATCGGTTTGAGTTACCCACGGTGATACGTGGGATTGAAGTTCGAGAAGCTTGTTACTCTTGGGTGCATAGGGCTCCCAATTTTGTTAGGGCTCCCAAGAGCTTGTGCCTCTTGGGTGCATTGTGCACCCTAGACGGTTGTGTGTGCTACGGGAGCCTCCTATTGTGTGGAGGTAGGCTCGGGCAAAATTGTACGGGTTTGGTCAACGCCCTCAAGACGACCTCATAGTGGATGAGCAAATCCCCCATCGGGTATTCCCCACGGGAGGAGCTCACGGAGAATAGGGTGAGCACGGATGTGCTTGTAGGAGGGCCAAGGAGCCTCCACACCTCTTCAATGTAGACGTACTTCCATTGGGAAGGAACTACGGGAATCAAACCTCCGTCTCCACTTGTGTCGGTTATCTCTATAACCAAACCCCTTTACTTATGCATTTACCTTGTGATAGCCATCGAGCTTGAAGTACTATATATCTTGCTATCCTTGTTGTTAACTTGCCTAGCATAAGTTGTTGGTGCACATAGGTGAACCTAGTGTATTAGGTTTTGTGCTTGATAAATTATACGCTAGTTTTATTCCGCATTTATCAAGCCTTAAACATAAAAGTTTTAAATCGCCTATTCACCCCCCCTCTAGGCGACATCTCGTTCTTTCAATTGGTATCAGAGCAAGGTCTCTCCTGGCTAGACTTCACCGCCTAGAGAGCAAAGATGTCGTTTAGGGAATTAGTGCACGATCCCACTTTTATATTTGATGGCACAAATTATGTTACTTGGAAAATTCGCATGCTTAATCTTTTTAGGGACATAAGTCCAAATATAGAGAGAATCTTAGATATGGGATTTCCTCCTCCAAAGAACTCCCAAAAGTTGTCTTTAGAGGATGAGGAAATCTCTTATCTTGATTCTCTAGTATCTAATGCAATTGTCCATGTTTTGAGTGACATAGTTCTCGGGTCAATCATGCCTTATGGAAATGCTCATGAGCTATGGACGAAGCTTCAAGATAAATATGTCAATTCCAAGATTGATGAGGATGATTGTTCTCCTTCCACCTACGGACGTGATGAGTTCTCAACTTATTCTACTTCACCTACATGTGGTAAGCCACAAACAAATGGTATGGTGAGTAGTGCTAGGCCTTGCAATGATGATAGTGGGCTTATTGTTGATGATCTTTCATCTCTATATTATTGCAATGCTTCATCTATGGACTCTAACACATATAGCTCTATAAATGTTTCACATGCTTGTGTTGATAGTCCGTGCATATCATGTAGAAATTGGATGAATAAATCTCATGATGATATGCTAGCTATATCTTGTTGCCATGCTCAAAATGCTTGTGTTTCCTCTAGTCCTTGTGTTCCCAACAATGTAGAGGAAATCTAACTCTCTATAAAACAAGATATTAATTTAAGTGATGCATCAACTAATGGTTCATCTTCATCAACTATCTTTTGCCTTATGGCTAAATCTACAAGTGATGATGATGATAATAATGATGATGTTGATAATGATGCTCTCTTAGAAAAGATGAAAATGTTGTTCTCCATGCTCTTCGTAAAAATGATAATGCTTCCTCTACTTTCATAAACATCATGTCTATTGTTGATGAAAGTAAAAATATTATTAATGAGTATGAAGACACCATTGAGAAAATGGAAGCTCGTGAGCGTGATTATGCCAATGAGATTGCGGACTTCTCTATTGCTCTTGAAGAAGAGCAAGGTCGTAGGCCGACCCTTGAGGAAACTCTTGTGGATCTTGAGGAGTCCAATAATCTAGATATGTCTAAATTAAGTAAAGACCATGATCATGCTCAAGCTCTTGCTAAAATAATCAAAACTAAAAATGATGAGCTTGTTGTTGAAAATGTTAGACTTCTTGAGGCTAATGAGAAACTTGAAAAGGAATTCAAATCCTTGGAAGGTTCTCTTGCTAATCTCACTAAGTCTCATGATCAACTCCAAGCTCAAATGCTAAAAGAGCTTCCTACTTATTCTCCTATTACTATTAATGATGATGCTTGTGGTACTAACCCTACTTCTTGTGAAGCATCCATTTTAAAGGAGAATGTTGAGCTAAGGGTTCAACTTGAGTTGCTAACTAACAATTATGGGAAATTGGAAGAAAGTCATAAAAATCTATCTAGCTCTCATGATGATCTTCTAGTATCCCATGATCGGCTAAAGTTAGCTCATGAGGCTATCACTACCAAGGTAACATCTAGTGAGCCTCATGTGGACAATGGCACAATTTCTAGTAGAATTGCTATATTGCCATGTGCTAGTCCTAGTAGTTCATCCACTCACAATGTTGGCACATCATGTGATGAATTACTTTCCTTGCCTTGTTGCTCTAACAATGATGCATCTACCTCCTCTAGTACTTGTGTTGTCACTAACCATGTAGAGGAAAGGAATGAGCTCAAGGCCCAAGCCACTTCCTTGAAGAAAGGCTTGGAAAAGAGTCATAAAGGGAAGTCCACACTTGACAACATGTTGAGTGTGCAACAATCCCCCAATGACAAGAGTGGACTTGGATTCAACTCCAACAACAAGAACAAGTCCAAGATTGACAAGAAGAAGGGCCAAGAACAAGTCAAGAATCCGGCCAAGATTACTTGCTTCAAGTGCAAGATTGAAGGGCACCATGTTAGAGATTGCCCTATGAAGAAGAAGCCTCTTAGTGAGAAGCAACTAGGGAAGCGGCCTCTTGTTCAATCTCATGCTCAACCACGTGTTGAACAACGGCCACCTCCTAAGAAGACTCATGCCATTGCTCCTCAAGTTGAGGAGCCAATCAAGAAGAAGGAGAAGAGTCTAAGTTGCTACTTATGTCGTGAGAAGGGTCACTTGGCTTCTTCATGCACTAACGGTACCCTATCCAACCCCATTCTAATTGATGATGTTTATTCTCTTAGGAAGGATAGGGTTGGCAATGTGTTTGCCAAATATGTGGGTGCTCAAAGTGGTGTCAAGAAAAGAACCATTTGGGTACCCAAACCTATTGTGACTAACATCTTAGGACCCAACCTTGTTGGGGACCAACAAGCTCAAACTTGATCAATAGGTTGTTATGGAGGACATTGGAGACTTGGCTATCTTATGAAGAATTAAGGGATCTTCATGGTTATATTTCCTCAATCCAAGTCAATTTGATTATCACATATCTCTCTTATGCCCAATGTTCCTCCTTGCGGTAACTCGTACTTAACTCATTTATATTGAAAGTTACTTGCCCCTTGCACGTGTTAGTTTTGTTCCTAGCATGTGTTTGTATATGATGTGCTTCTTTCTTACTTATCTTGAGAAATCAAGTATGTATATGTTAGTTGTGTATCATGTATGTGTAAACTTAGTGTTGAGCTTTTTTTGGATCTTGTGTGGATTTTATTTGGCTCTTTTGGGAGATTAATGGACTATACCAATTTTGGGTGAGTGACTTGCTTTGTGCACTTCATAATCCCAAAAATGTGTATTCATGATGTACACCACATAGTATTGATATAGCAAGATTATCTAGTCTCTATGTGGTACGTATCATTCATGAGAAATTCAAATTCTATAATGTCCACTATTTTCTCTAGTTGGTTTTTAGTTGCCTCTTGTTAGAAGGAAATGGATTATCACATTATGGGGGAGTAATATGTTTTGTACATATTACAATCCTATAAAATGTAAATATTTGAGGTTTTGCCACTTGGGTTTGATATTGCAAATTATCTTGTTTCCATGTGGCATGTTTGCTCGAACAAGTTCCAATTTTATTGAGTGCTTCTATTTGGTTTTCTTTTGGATCTTGTTTGCATGAGTTTTGCTTGGTGTGGTTTTCCTCAAATATGTATTTCCATATGCTATTTGAGAAATCATTCGCTCCATATTATTTTAACCATGGCTTTGTCGGTTGGTTCAAATAGTTGGAGCTACCAACAAACTCTATCAAATATGGCGTTGTTTTAAATTCTTATCTTTGCCATATGATTTATCTTACGAGGATATTCTTGGATATCTCTATCACCGGGAAAATATTTCCTTTTACTCATTGTCCTTGGACAATTGACATTCATGTTTGTGGTAGAATATTTGTGATTATCCTTACGTTGGACTTTGCTCTTATTTGCCTTATCTCTTGCCAAGTATTTATTTTGCGTTGACTCCCATTGTCTTCCTTGCCTCTTTCATGGATCCTATTTTTCAATTGGTATTGTTTAGTGTTGTAAATGGCATATGGAGAGTAATGATCCCTTGTGTGTGCGTTTTGTATTCAAAAGCAAATCCTAAAGATAATGCACGAATCTTGGGGAGCTTTTCTTTATTATTTAGAACACTATCTTATCAATTGATGATCCTTTCAATTGGCACTTTTCTGTCCTTGGTGTTTATGGAAGACAAACCTTTTCCTTTTGTGCTTTGTGCCATCATGAAAAGCGTAGAGAGTGTTTGGTTTGTTTGTTGTAACCTTGCTCTCTCTAGGGAGTTGCTTTCTCATTTCTCGATTTGTGTCTTATCTTCTTAAATGAGAAAACCCAATGAGCATTTATCTTTTTTATCTTATCTTCTATGCTCATTGATCTTGCTTAGGTACCTTCAATTGTATCTATTGAAATTTTATATCTCATCCATAGATATTTGTTTCAATTGGTATCTCTTATGGGAGCTTTGATACCTTGCTTTTTGATTTTATTTTACTTGATGTCTTTCAAGTAATACTCTTCTCTTGGTATCCTTGCCTCTTGCGGGTATCTTATTTTCAATTGGCATCTTATCTCGCATGTGTTGTTTGATTTGATTGCTATTGATACCTCACTTAATGTGTTGGAATCAATCATTGGTTGTTTTGATTTTTCCTTGATCATGTGTTGATTTGGATTTTGATATAATTTGGACAACCTTTTCGTGTCACACTTTGGTGTGCCTACTTTTGGTTTACTTGGTGTTTGTGTCCAAATTGTATCTTTTTGGTTCTAGAAAGTCTTTGCATGCATATTTATTAATATATATATATATATCTTATGGCATGCTTGTCTTTTTGTTCCAATATATATGGTATACTCCACCAAATCCTAAATCGGCTAAGATGTGCATGAAATTCAATTTCATATCTATATGCACATATTTATGTGGAGTGTGTCCTATATATTGTAGTGTATCTAACTACTATAGGACCCAATGAGTTTGGGAACTATTTTGTACTTGAATTGTGTTTTAGGTACAATAGAGATGCATTGGATGCTTGCCTCTCATTCATAAGGAAGGTGTTCTCACCATGTGATTATCGGAGTCAAACTACGATGTTTACCGAATTCTCATCTTCTTCATCACCAATGACATCTCGGTAACAAGTATCTATCCCATGCATAATTTTCTAGCTTAAACCTTGTGTAGGTTGCTTCTTGGCATGAAATGCTTTTATATGCAATTGTCGTGGTTTTCGCCTATTTCCTTCACTAGGTATATGTTTGTGATATTTGTGTTGAAATTGCAAAAACCTTTCCTTCAATTGATATCCTCTTTGTGATACTTGTTGCCTTATCTCAAAGCATCTCCACTATCTCTTGTTCCCTTAGTGATATGTGTGATGTCTTTGATGTTTTTGAAGTTCATCCATATACAATAAGATAAATTTGAGCTATGTGCTATGCTTTTAATCAATAATCTTATTTTTGTATTTATGACTTCCCTTTGGATGCCTTGTTCTCTTCTACTCTAACCATTTCGTATGTACATGTTTCTTTGTGGGTATATATCATCAATGATTTATCTACTTAGGAACCTATACATATGAGAGAGGTAATTTATTTTAATTGATATCCTTTCTTCCTTTCAAGTCACCTTGATTATTATCTTTGATTCTTTGGTGGCTTCAAAAAAGAAAATATCTTGTGAGTGCTCGTCTAATCTTTATTTGCTTCTCTACGCACTCATTTTTTATCGAAGATCTTTGACTTCATGCTTATCATGGTGAGCATGTTGAGTTTTATTGCTCTACATGTTCCTACTAGCTTTTGGCTTTTTCAATTGGTCTTAGTTTCCAATTGGTATCCTTGAGCTTGTGAACATACTCTTCATTTAAAGATCTTCTTTGTGTCTCGGTTGGGCCTCTCTTATGTTGAATCCTTTAATTTGGTATCGTCTTATGGCTCAACCATATCTTTGGTGCAAGTGTTATGTGCTATGTGCTATGCTTTGTTTATGCACTCTTGCACTTGTTGTATGTTCTAGATGATTTTGGGGGAGTGAGGATTCCATTTTTGTGCACTCTTCAATAGTGCATGAACATTGGAGAGCTTCTCCATTTTCATTTAGAACACTCTTTTCGGATCTCTTCGATTGTTTTTTCTCCCCTTGGGAGGTGTTTAAAAGGGATGTCATCTTATTTGTAATCTTTAGATCCTTCAATATAGTTTGATTTCCTCTACCTATTTGTCATTGAATATGTGCATTTGATTTCACTCATATCTTGAGAAATGCACACCTTATGGAGGAACTCATATTATGTTGGCCTTCTAAATTTTTCCTCCCATTTCGGCAATAGACGCCAATGGGGGAGAAGTTTAGAGGGTTTAAGGGAATTTGGTTTTATGCTTTTGTTTGGTCTTAAGCTTTTGCCTTTATGCTCTTGCATGCTTGCTTGTTTGTCGTGCAAGTACGCTTAATTCATTATATAAACCCTCTTAAAAGGGATTGTCATCAATTACCAAAATGGGGAGATTGAAAGAGCATGGTTGCCCCCATGTGTGGTTTTGGTAATTAATGGCAATCCTTAAGGACTAATGTGTGATTTGAGCTATATTTGTAGGTTTGGTCCATTAGCTTGCTTGATCTCCATATGTTGGAGTCAAGGCTAAAAGGAAAAGATCATTTGTTGATCAAGGCCAAGGTGTTTCTCCATCAGCATGAAGCAAGAGGAAGATCCTATGTACCTCGTGGAGGATGGCATCACGAGGTGATCGTCATCAAGATAAAGGCCAAGTGAAGATATGTCGAAGAGTGTCTCTCCCATCTTGGTGTATGGGGAGCACGTTATGAGTCTTCACCGAGCGGAGCGCAATCAAGAAAGGTGGTCCATCTTGAGAAGACAAAGATCGTCATCATCTAGCTCAAGTGGATTATGCGCAAGGCAAAGGTATGATCTTGATAGGCTTCTATTTTACCGGTCTCAGATGTTAGTTGAGAGACCGGGTTATAGGATAGATAGCCGTACTATCAAGAGGGGCTCTCGAGCGAGTATCTTGATCGTATCGTCGTAGAGAGCTCAAACCTTTGAATCATTGGCACCATCTCTTTGGTTCTTATTTGACTCTTATCGTGGTGTGGTCTTGGTGCTTGTCGTGCTAGTCATGACAAGGCCAAGTTCACCGAAAACGGATTTCGTATGCATCTTCTCTTGCATTTTCGGTTTTGGAGATTTTGCCGGTCCATCGTGATGTAGGGCTAGGCCCGATCTTCACGGATTTGAGGGGAAAAGTGGAGGAACACGAAGAACACGAGAGGGAAACGGTGGAGATTCGTGGGCAAAACACAAGGGATAACTAGCAAAACCTGCAAAGATCTCCACCCAACAACAACCCTCAAAAGAGAAGCCTTTGGATCGAAGAATCAAAGCCAATCTTACTCTTAATGAAACCGATTGCTCTTACCGGCCGGTCCACCGATCCAATAGAATCACCGCAGTGAAAGATTGGTTTGCACTACTAGAGACACCGCAGTGAAAGAGTAGCAACAACAAGATCCATCCTCTAAGAAGAACCCTAACACAGAGGGATGAGGAGCATAGCTCACAAGTCTGAAATTCAGTCTAACCCTCGAATGGGCAAAGTGGAAAGCTATTTATAGTCTATTACAAACGGGGCAGGAAAGGTGGGTAACCGGCCCGGGGGCCGGCCTAGGCCGGTCTGGGGGCCGGCTGGCTCTGGTGGGGAACCGGCCTGGGGGCCGGCCTAGGCCGGCTGGGAGGCCGGCCGGCTCAGGTGGGTGACCGGCCTGGAGACCGGCCTAGGCCGGCCGGGAGGCCGGCTGCGTCGGGGTGTGGCCCGGCCTGGGGGCCGGCCTGGGCGGGTTGGGAGGCCAGCGGCCTCTGGTGGGAGGCCGGCCTGGGGACCGGCCTGGGCCGGTTGGGAGGCCGGCCGCCTCGGGTTGGAGCATGGTTGCCCCCATGTGTGGTTTTGGTAATTAATGACAATCCTTAAGGACTAATGTGTGCTTTGAGCTATACTTGTAGGTTTGGTCCATTAGCTTGCTTGATCTCCATATGTTGGAGTCAAGGCTAAAAGGAAAAGATCATTTGTTGATCAAGGCCAAGGTGTTTCTCCATGAGCATGAATCAAGAGGAAGATCCTATGTAGCTCGTGGAGGATGGCGTCACGAGGTGATCGTCATCAAGATAAAGTCCAAGTGAAGATATGTTGAAGAGTGTCTCTCCCATCTTGGTGTATGGGGGAGCACGTTGCGAGTCTTCACCAAGCGGAGCGCAATCAAGAAAGGTGATCCATCTTGAGAAGACAAAGATCGTCATCATCTAGCTCAAGTGGATTATGTGCAAGGTAAAGGTATGATCTTGATAGGGTTTCTATTTTACCGGTCTCATGATGTTAGTTGGGAGACCGGGTTATAGGATAGATAGCCGTACTATCAAGAGGGGCTCTCGAGCGAGTATCTTGATCGTATCGTCGTAGAGAGCTCAAACCTTTGCATCCTTGGCACCATCTCTTTGGTTCTTATTTGACTCTTATCGTGGTGTGGTCTTGGTGCTTGTCGTGCTAGTCATGACAAGGCCAAGTTCACCGAAAACGGATTTCGTATGCATCTTCTCTTGCATTTTCTGTTTTGGAGATTTTGCCGGTCCATCCGGGCGGAAGGTTTCACTCTTCCATTTCTTAGCAAAATCTCCCTTGCTTGTTTTCAATATTTCTGATTTTGGTTGGGTAGCTCTTGTCGTCTTCTTTTCAACTAAATTGGATTCACCTTGATCGGAGCTTCCTAGCAAAACTTATTCAGTTTCAGGGTTTTGCTGCTTTTTCTCTGTGCAGCAGTACCACCAGCAGTGCCGCTAGCACCACCGCCAGAGAGGAGCTCTGCTAGCCCTCAGCGGTAGTACCGCCGCCTCTGGTGGTAGTACTGCTCCTGAGGACCTTGAGCCCTCTCCTGGGCTGTGGCACCACCGCCAGTAGTGCCGCAAGCACTACCGCCAGGGAGGTGCTCTGTTAGCCCTTAGCGGCAGTACCGCCGCCTCCGGCAGTAGTACCGCTGCTTGGACTTTGAGCCCTCTCCTGGGCTGAGCAGCACTGCTTGCAGTGCCGCCAGCACTGCCGCCATTTGTACCCTCTATTGCTCCCAGCGGTAGTACCGCCGCCTCTGGCGGCAGTACCGCTGCTGCGGGAGCTTTTGCTAGCCGTTGGCTGGCTAAAGCCCATGGGGGAGGTAGTACCGCCAGCACTGGTGGTAGTACCGCCCTGCGGGTTTCTGTCCCCCAACGGCTGGATTTTTGGGGCAACCTATTTAAGGGGTCTTCTTCCCCAATGGTTGCCCAACTCTTGTCAACTCTTTTTGGCTCTCTCTCTCCTCCATTGTTGATCTTTTGAGAGCTTGCTACCTCTCCATCCCTCTATGATTCTTGCCTCCTTCTAAAGGGAAAAGAGAGAGGAGATCTAGATCTAGCACTTCACCAAGCCATATTTCCTCCAAGTGAGGGGAAGCCTTTAGATCTAGATCTTGGAGTTGCTTTGTGTTCATCCTTTGTTCTTCCTCTCAAATCTCTCCCTAGCATTAGTTGCTTTGGTTGGATTTCGGAGAGAAGGACTTGACCACTTAGTGTGTTCTTGCCATTGCATTTGGTGCATCTGTTTGAGTTCCCCACGGTGATACGTGGGATTGAAGTTCGGGAAGCTTGTTACTCTTGGGTGCATAGGGATCCCAAGAGTTTGTGCCTCTTGGGTGCATTGTGCACCCTAGACGGTTGTGTGTGCTACGGGAGCCTCCTATTGTGTGGAGGTAGGCTCGGGAAAATTGTACGAGTTTGGTCAACGCCCTCAAGAAGACCTCATTGTACGGGTTTGGTCAACGCCCTCAAGAAGACCTCATTGTACGGTTTTGGTCAACGCCCTCAAGACGACCTCATAGTGGATGAGCAAATTTCCCATCGGGTATTCCCCACGGGAGGAGTTCACGGAGAATAGGGTGAGCACGGACGTGCTTGTAGGAGGGCCAAGGAGCCTCCACACCTCTACAACGTAGACGTACTTCCGTTGGGAAGGAACTACGGGAATCAAACCTCTGTCTCCACTTGTGTCGGTTATCTATATAACCAAACCCCTTTACTTATGCATTTACCTTGTGATAGCCATCGAGCTTGAAGTACTATATATCTTGCTATCCTTGTTGTTAACTTGCCTAGCATAAGTTGTTGATGCACATAGGTGAACCTAGTGTATTAGATTTTATGCTTGATAAATTAAACGCTAGTTTTATTCCGCATTTATCAAGCCTTAAACGTAAAAAATTTAAATCGCCTATTCACCCCCCTCTAGACGACATCTCGTTCTTTTAATAACTGTTAAGCAAGTAAGTGGTAGCTGGATATTTTTAGCAGGATATGTTTGATTAAGTCGCAGTCCTGAGCCAACCTTCATTTATAAAGCGGTTGTAAGTTTAGTGGGTATTATGCTGCATTTCAGGCTATTGAGTTCGACCCGACCGACGCCGCGCTGCATTCCAACAGAAGCCTCTGTTGGCTGCGGGTGGGGCAAGGCGAGCGTGCGCTGGAGGACGCGAGGGTGTGCCAAGCAGTGAGGCCGGACTGGGCAAAGCCTTGCTTCAGGGAAGGCGCGGCGCTGCGCGTGCTGCAGGTCTGTAGGTTGACCGTTGTGGAAGTTGCAGTCGGAGACTCACTCTGCGCCCTTGCTTATTTTCTTATTTTATAGATTTACATGTAGATTGACTCAGGAGTACACTTGTTTTGTGACAGAGGTTTGACGAAGCCGCGAACGCCTTCTACGAGGGGGTGCAGCTTGAGCCAGAGAACAAAGAGCTCGTCAACGCGTTCAGGTAGTGCAGAAACAAAAAATACCTTGTGTCCGTTGGAAAAATGAGAGAAACCTTGTATGGTTTGTTGATGTTTTACTCTCTCATCCTTGTTTGACCAGGGAGGCTGTGGAGGAAGGGAAGAGGTTCCACGGCACGGACAAGCCCACAAACGGGACACGGTCAGAGTGAGACCAACGACGGTGACGACTGAAGCTATGCTAGTTGTTGGATGAGCATCTGTCTGTCAATCCCTTGTCATGGATTTAGAGATTGAATACCTGTTGGGTTTTGTAACTCAGTCAGTAGCACTGCATGATATGAGTACTGCTAGTTATGTGTCGGAGAGATGGGGAAATCAGGTTGAGGAACAAATTACTGAGATGGTCTGAAGCGGGAGCAGCATGTGTGTTGTGTGAGCAGATGTTATTACAGTACAGGTGGCCCTATCATGAGGAAACTTGTAGTGGGTTTTCGTTTTCAACATCATCATTCTTACCATCATCCATTTACTCTAAAATTAGATCCTGTCTGTACTGCATTTTTCAATTTCGGTGGGCCACGTAAAAATGTACTACCTAGTACTTTTTTTGGTACTAAATCCATTAAGTTGGGTATAGCTGTATAAGATCGTGGGTCTTTTGTGTAAGATCGTGTAATGTTTTACATAACAAGACAAAGCAATCTTAGTAATCCTTTTCATATATTCGATAAATAGTTTGGTGATATGTTTCTTGGACGATATGCATGTTCAAATGTATCTGGCACATCTATATTAACATCATAGGAACGCTCTACATAACAAAGCGAAGCAATCTTCAAAAACACTTTCTCATATTCAACAACAAAAAAAGAATTGATTGCATTGATGCATCCTTCATATCAACATTTCCAAAGCCCGTGTGAGTGACCGGGTACAATGTTATTTGATCTTAACTCAAACCTGGACTTTTTTACTTTTGAAGGAATTTAACCTAGGCGTTATGTCATACGATGATACGACGACGAGTTCGGCCGCGGCTCCGGCGAGAATTTCGAGGCTTTTTTGTTTTCGTAGGAATTTAACCTAGGCTTTGCGATTTTGGGTTTTTTTCCTAGTCATAAATCTTGTTCTCTTTATCTAATGTATAGTAAACCAGATTTAATTTCAAACAAAAACCGGTTAGGCGATGTAAAAAAGGGGCCGAATTCGTTATTTTTTTTTGCTGGTTAATTAACAACGTGGCTTATCTTGGACGGCACGATTCGCCTCCCTGCGATCTCTCTCCCTGTCTCCGTCGCCAAGCCTCTCGCCTCGCCGCCCAGCCGCCGGAGCACGCCCCGGAGCGGAGCAGCTCTCTCCTCACGTCCTCTCCTCCACCGGATCCGCCGCAGGCAGGCGACTGCTCCTCCTCCGCCGCCTCCCTCCTCGTCTCGGTAAGGAAGCCCTAGCTCTGCTCGGGTTCGTGCCTCGTTGCTGTTGCGAAGAATCAAATCGAATCCAGTCCAGCCGCGCCCCGAGATCGGCCTCGCATCCCGTCGGTAGCGTAGGTAGGAATTCCGGGGCTGCGATGATCCAGCGTAGCGTGTCGATCTCTCTGCTCGCCACATACGGATTTAGGGAGATTGGGGATAGATCGGGTTTTCAGATGGGGATCCGGCGGTTTCGGCTAGAAGTTGCTCTTGTTAGCCGCTGCATTGAGGCGCAGCGCTCTAACCACTCGTTGAATCCTAACAACAATCCCATATACCTCTGCTTTAACTTATAATCTGGCCAATGCTAGTGTCGTCATCAGCTTCACTGACTCGATTGTTCCATACATACATACTGTTGCAAAGCTTCCTCCCGTAATTTGCCATGTCCAAATGAATCTGCGCGAGTTTCCTTCTTCTCCACACTTATGTGGCTGCTAGGCCTGACTGATGGTTGTTGACCTCTGATCTCTGTAGAGCCTGTTGGGCAAACAAGTCGTTAGTTTTACGCGCGTAGTGTTAACACCTGCTGTGTGAACTGTTCAGTCATAGCTGCAGAACTGCAGGAAGATATGGTAGTACCTCTGTTTGAAGTATGCCGTGTGTGGGGACGATCAGAGGGATTTGGATTTTCACCTCGAGGGTCTGTGCTCTGTCTGACTTGGTTGGTTTGGTCGTTGTTAGTTCTGATGAGTCTTTCCATAGACTTATCTGCTAGACCCTAGACCCTAATACGCAGGCGGAAGAGATGGGGAACCTAGTTATCCAACCGACTATATTAGCTGCGTGATGGCTGTGTATTTCTAATCTCTCTAGAGTTCACAAGACAGGTAGTTTATCTATATAGTGTTCGGAACTGTTGCGCAGAGAAATTCAGTAATTTATCTACATAGTGTTGAGAACTGTTGCGCAAAGAAGTCGTAGCTGGAGATTGTAGGAAGATAAGTATGTTAGTCTTGTTTTATTAAGGATGCCACTCCACAATTTTAGCGTAATTACTTGTAGAAGATGCTTAACTGAATATGAGGAGATCAGATGAATCTGTTCCGGATTGCTAGGTAGGTCGTCTATCTTTCATCCTTCGAGAACCCCTTCCCAAAAACACAGGGGCATAAACAAGACAGCCATGAGGGAAGTAGAGAGATCAATATGTTCTGTGCCTTTTGTCCATCTGCTATCCATCCATATGACCAGTTAGTCGCCCAGGGATTTATTTGCTGCATTGCCTTTGCATGGTCGAGTACTAATTATACTGAAAGCAGTCAGCTTGTTTCCCAATTTTTAGATACATCCGCACCTGAATCAGCATGAGCTATTTTATATTTGCTTCTGTAATAGCCTACACTAGGTGAGCTAGTGTTTCTTGGAAAATGCAACATAACGAGTTTTTATTCATTGCTTTGCACGTATGCATGTCGGGAGCATCTAAAAGCTTGCAAATGAAATGTTGTTCATGGTAATCCCTGACCTCTTAACCGGGAAGCATTCTACAATAGTAGGTGCCCTCATGCTGTTCCGTGCAGATCCTAAATATTCATCCTTTCTGTTGTACGAGTAACATGCTTGAATTGTGGGCTCTATACTAGACTTGTTGCCCGTAATTCGTTCTGTTTAACATGTGGATAACACTGTACTGGAAAGCATTTATAATAGATCCCAGCTATTGATTCCATTTAACATGCAATTAGAAGCTTGCTAGTTTGAACATCCTTAAATATTGCTTATTAATACATGACTTTTCCTCGTGGTGATATTTCAGGAGTGTTGTCAGCCATGGCTGAGTACTCAATCCAGATAAGCACCAGGCTGATTGACCAGCTCGCACGCGATGACGAGAAGGTGAGAAGGAAGGTCCGGAAACCCAAGCCCAAGAAGGTCGTGGAACAACAACCAGAAGAGCGTCAGGACAATGGCAGCAGGGAGCTTCCAAGCGAGCCCAAGAGCAGCCCCGCTCCGGCTCCCGGGTGGTCGCTGCCGCCCCCCATGTACCTGCCAGTGACCCCTGCTCCGCCTCCACCACCCTCACCTGCAATCCAGGAAGCAGAGGCCATACGCGCTGCGGTGGCGGAGAGCGAGAAGGTGCAGGAGAAGCTGGACAAGCAGAAGGCCGGGATGCAGCAGGAGCTCGCCAGGAGGGCCAAGGAGCTGCACGACAGGGAGTTCAAGCTTCCCTACCAGAACCCCGTGCCGTGCGCCGACGAGAAGGCAGGCTGCCTCGACTGCTACCAGACCAACGCCGCGCAGGACCCGCTCAAGTGTGCCGAGGCCGTCAAGAGGTTTGAGGCGTGCGTCCGCATGGCGAGGCAGAGTGGCGGCAGTGTGCAAGCTGCTGGTCAGTAGTAGCGTTACGACAAACTGAGCGAGTGAGTGAGGTGGAAGGCACACGATTTTGCGTTGAATAATCTTGACTTTTTGGGTGAGACCTGGAACACCATTGTAGATCGATTCCGGTAAAGGAATTGTACCGGTCTGTCTAGGCGAGGCCTGAGTTGCTGCCCTTAAAAATTTAGGTGTTCCATGTGATGTTACATGCGTACATGCATTCTGCTGCAAACTGGAACATGGGCAGATGCAGATTAATTGAGGTGTTTTGATGATTATGACTAGGTATATTGCGAAATGGTGATAATCTTTTGGTCACATTTTCCTTCACCACTTGTTCTCCTTGTTTTCTGCCATGGTCTTTCTTAGCTTCTAGCTGAAGCATGTGGGGTACTGATGGCTGTGATAATCTTTTGGTCTCCATCCCATATCAAGTACATTATATAATCCTGATGACGCCTATCTCTGCTTGGGTCCTCTCCGGAATGGAATTAATTTAGTTATGTCTACAGCGTGTGAAAGAAATTTGTTTGCACATACTGCTGTAGAAATCTCTACTGCATTCCTAGCTGAGAGCCCACGCTGACGCTTAATCATATCACAGTGAGGAAAAAAGTCTGAACAAGTTACAGGAAGCAAGCAGGACCAACAAGTTCAGAAATACGTGAGATTTTCCCAGCTTAATCTGTAGAAACTGCCGTATGGATTTTCGCTACTGCATTTCTAAAAAAGAAACTCGTGACATTGCGATGTGTGCAGCCACGCTGACGCTTAGTATCACAGTGAGGAAACAATCTGAACAAGTTACAGGAAACAGGACCAAGAAGTTCACAAACGTGAGATTTTCCCAGCTTGTGTGTACTTAATCTGGACAAGTATTCAATCAGACAATATCACAGTTTTCGCAGAGAGTACTCTGAACAAGTTAGAGAGTCATCGTCTCAACAAAGTAAACCAAGCTGAAGCTAGATAGCTCACAAATGTGAGAATCCTTCCTTCTACTAAATCTGGGATATGTTGAAGGAGATAAGTTTAGTTCACATTACAAGTGTCTGTAGAAGATAAAGGTCAAAGCTCGACAAACCAGACAGCAATCTTGGCATAACATGGTACATTGTTTCAAGCACACAAGATCCATGCCCTGTCCATGCAGCTTTGGCCCTGTTTTCCTCGCCTGACTGGGCAGCGCTATTCTCCTATAGGAACTGCAGGAACTTCCAGCTCTTCAATCGTGCGGTCGGCCTGCCTCCTCAGCTCGGCCATCAACTCGGCCAGACTCCTCCGTTTGGCCATCCACTTCGCCTGCCTCCTCTGCTCACGGAACAGCCTTGGTATTTCCTTCCATGTTTTTGGTTTAAGTGCCATTACTGTATATACCACAAATTATTTCAGAACAAACTAATGTAGCATGGAAATTTATAACACGAGGCATTAAAAAAGGAGAAGTTATGCTGAAAAACAAACAGCTGCTATGAATTCTCATTGTACTACGCATGTCATATCTGGATCTAACCCTTCCAGTTAACGCATCTCCATTTTTTGTAACATGATATCTGTTTCTCTTCTAAAACGTATCCTATACATGTATGTGTTTTCACCACTTATTTAAAAACTTACAAGTACGGTTTTTCATTTAAGTAACAAGTATCATAAATTCATAATCATGGGACACTGCGATCAGATTGCTATTTATGGTCTTCAAACAACATAATGATGATGCTAACGGAAGACGACGTGTTGACATGGTACAGGGGATGGGATGGATGCTTGCATTTGTTGGTGAAATATGGCAAAGAGAGACGCGTGCGTACCTTCATAGCGGGCATCTAGTTGTTTATAGCGGGGATCGGACTCAAGGCTGTATAAATCTTTGCCGTCGAGGCTGCCCAGTCGCTGCTGCAGGCACGTAGGGAGCTTCTTTATAGCAGGACAGTCTTTAATTTTAAGCCATTGGAGGGACCTGTATGCTTGTGGCTCACTAGGTAGGGATGCCAGGCTACTGCAGCTGTTAAGCTGAAGGGATTCCAATGATGGGGGCTCGCCCGACAGAGCCTCCAAGGAAGTCAACCCCTGTTGCTATAAATGCGCAGGTCCCTGAGGGAAGTGGGCAGACGGAGAATGCCCCCCAACATGCCAGCACAGTTCCATATGTTCAGATATTCGAGACAAGGAGGAAGTGAATGCTCTCTTGCAGCTGCTGCCGATGGGTCTGGTGCATTTATGGGAGCAGTGACGTGTGGTGGTTTGTGGAGCCCATCCAGCTGACATGACAGGACCACAATACTACTGCATTCCTCAATAATTAGGGTCTTTAAGGATGGTGGGAGATACAGAACCGCTGGTAAACTGCCACAACTCCTTAAATCTACTTCTTCTAGGCATGGGAAAAAGTGATTCATGGGTGATGATGACAACTCTGATACAGCTGTGGGCACGATTGCTTCATTGCAGGAAGCCCCTTGAACTAACTCCGACCTGCCCTGCTGCTGCCTGCTGAATATGGACTCGAGATTAGGGCAGTTCCAAATAGTCATTCTCTTGAGAGATGTCGGGACGCTGAACATCTCTACCAAACTTGCACAATCTTCTAACCGAAGAGATTCCAGAGCTGGCAGGTGTTGACTCCTTTGGGATGCTGATGGCTCAAGAGGAGCAGGTGCGTATCCAGTCAGTTTACTGCAGCTACTAATCCCTAATCTCCTCAAGGATACCAAGCTTTGGAACACTTCCTCTGGCCAGTGGACGAGCACATCACATCTATCAATTTTCAAATCTGCAAGATGCACAAAATAGTCCCACGGCTCTAGTCCACCTGATCCAAAGAATGAGTTGCAGCATCCTAACTCCATAACTGTAATAGGGGACTTCTGGCTCCATTTCTCCTTGCTGTCCACTGGTTCAATTGAAATGCACCCAACCTCTGATGTCGTACCTGTATCTTCCAGATTCAATATCAATTTGGTCAATGAAGACAAATATCTGTATACCCCATTGAAGATCTCCTGCTTGCCATCTTCAATTTCTAATACACTGAGTTTTGGTGCTTCGGGTAGATCTATCAGCTTTGGGCATTTCTGAATTGATAGTTTCTCAAGCTGAGATAACAATATCTGTTCTCCCTTGGTCCCTTCAACAGCATCCCATCTCTGGAAGCTCTCCAACTTTTCTAATGTGAGTACCTTTAGGGCAGGAAACGCTGAACGAAAACCTCCACTACATGGTGCTTCAGGTAATGCTCTCAGCTTTTGGCATTTCTCAATTGATAGTTCCTCAAGCTGTGGAAACGATATCTCTGCTCCTTCAACTGTAGCATCCCAACTCTGAAAACTCTCTGGTGCTCCAGGTAATGCTACCAGCTTCCTACAATCGCGAATAAGCATCTTCTCAAGCTGGGGAAATTTCATATGTTCTTCATTTATTTCCAACCATCTCTCAAAATCCAACAGATGTTCCAGCGTTAGCTGCTTCAGTTTGGGAAAGCTGAAGGATGTATCGGATCTAAACAAAACTTGCAGTCTTTCACAATGAAAAAGATGGATCTCAACCATGTTCTGCAACATGCCCATGAACTTTCCTCCATATGAATATATCCTCAGAACCTGCAGGCCATCATGAGGTTCAAAATTGTTGAGCACCTCGCTATCACAAACAGAAGTCCATCTTAATGTCAGTTCTCTAAGATTCTTTTTCTTTCCAAGTATTGCCACTTGTGCTTCTGCTTCTGTATCAATATTCTCTATCTGACATAGCTCTAGCTGACCACCAAGGTTTAAATGCTCCAGCTCTGCAACATCACTGCAACCAGGAGGACCAGTAACTGCTGCTACAAAACATGTGAGTGTCTGCAGCATAGTGAGTCTTCCAAGTTCTGGAGGCATGCTCTTCAACTTCTGACATCCATGAGTGTAGAGGTGACGGAGGGAAGTCATATACTTCATTTGCCTCGGAAGTTGATCAAGATGATAGCAATTTGAAAGGTCCAGCGTTTGCAGGTTATATAAAATACTTATATCTTCAGGAAGTGCTTTGATATCACTGTTTGAGAGATCAAGGTACCTCAGCTGATGCAGATACTTTGGTTTCAGTGGAAATGATTCTCTCAAGGTGCAAAGCTTCAGGGCATGCAAAGATTTGTATTTTGATAGATGCTGCAATGGCATTCCCATATAACTATCGCATAGTAGTGTTTGGATAGCAGGGCATCTTCTCTCCATTGCATCATTCAATATATCTTCGGTTTCTTCACATGAAATATATAAATGCCGAACAGTATCTGGAAGCCACTCAGTTTGACTTGGTTTCTCATTTGCAGCAACACATTCCTTTTCCATAATAGACATCGCTATGTCATGCATAAGATCATGGATTTTGCATGTTGTTATGGAATAATAGTTTCTTTCATCTTTGCTTTCCACTATGTCTATAAAAAAAGATCTTGAGGCTAGCTCATTAAAAATATGTCTTCCAATGGTCTCGAGACTATCTTCCTTATGTTCTGGGATAAAGCCATTTGCAATCCATAGTTGGATCAACTTGTCCACGTCAATCTTGTAATCCTTGGGAAATATTGCACAAAAAGCAAAGCACTGCTTCATGTGTGATGGTAAGTCATTGTAGCTTAGCTTTACTATTGGCAAAATTCCAGTTTCCTCAGTGCAAATGCTGCTTCTAGATGATACAGACTTCCATTCTTCCACGCTGGTCTTGGAACGAAGTACAGAGCCCAATGCAGTTGCAGCTAAAGGAGAGCCAGAACATCTCTTCACAATCTCATCAACCATCTCAACTAGCTCGGCGGGTTTTTCTTTGTCCAAATCGAATGCTCTAGCCTCAATAATTTCCTTGATGAAGCTATCATCCAAAGCATTCAGATTATGGGTTGTATTTGCACCCATTATTTCCGCAACTCGTTTATCACGGGTGTTGTGAACACTGCACTACCGGTACCACCATGTCGAAGATAAACCATCAGCCTTTCCCACTTGTTGACCTCTCTGTTCCATACATCATCCAATACAAGAAGATACCTCTTCCCACTGACCAACTTTTGAAGACTATCCAGTGGTGGTTTGTCTGTATCATCATTCTTCTTGGGAGATGCTTCAACTATACTCTTAGCCAGAGCGTTCACATCAAAGTTATCTGAGACACAGACCCAAAGCAGCAACTGGAAATGCTTCTGAATTTCAGATTCATTGTATATGAGTTGTGCTAGTGTGGTCTTGCCAAGGCCCCCCATTCCAACGATGGGAACAACTGCGAGATCCGCATTGCTAGCTTGACCAAGTAGTATATCAACAATATTCTTCTTCTCTTTGTCTCTAGATCTTCTTGCAATATCTTGTGGGTCAACGATAACATAATCTGTCTTCCTCCACTCCTTCGACACCGGCGGCTGTGGTCGGTACTTGAATCTAAAGGCATGCATCTCCGCTACAAGGACCTCGATGGCTTGCAGAACCCGGCATAGCTTTTGACTCATTCTGCGACGGAACTCAACACGGTTGTGTGTAGGGAAGAGTTTGATCCCATCGAAGCCGAGCTTCCTGTAGTGCCCACTCTTCTGGGCTTGACGGCGGAGTGCTTCGTACTTGAACTCATCGAAGACTTCATTTGCCTCATAGGCCACCGTCTTGAGCTCCTGGAGCCAGGCTTTGGCACCTTCCCTCTGGGCCGTGGCCTTCTCCTCGGCGTCGGTGATGACGTCGAGGATAGCCGGAATCTTGCGTTTGAGAATCTTGTGCTGCTCCTCCATTCCCTTCATCACGTTGTACTGGTCCAGGAGGTAGCTGGACGCCTTGTCTCTCAACATGGACACCAGCGGCCTGATCGCCATGGAGACAATCACCTCCGCCATTAGAACTCTCAGAAGAAACTCCCGCGACACACTGACTGCAGAATTTAGTGGAGAAAGAATGGTGTGAGCAAGAGGTAATATGTTCTTGAGGCAACCGTAATTCAACAAATCCAATATTTCAACCACAGTTACCAGATTCGTTCGAAGGGCCTTCAGACCCCACGGCCCACACAGGGTGCCTTCACGAGCCTGCCCTCAGAACCCAGGACGACGTGGTGAACGGCGAGCAAGTGCGGCGGCGGCAGCTCCACTGCTCCAGACCCTACAGAAATTAGTGGTGTCCAGATAGGGGTTGAGATATGTTCTTGAACCACAATTACAAGTCCAAATCCAATCTTACAGCCATAGTTACCTTCACGAGCTTGCCCCTGAGCACCCAAGTCCTCACCGGCACGTGGACGCGGATCAGGTGCAGCTCCGGCGTTGCAGTGGCGGCGGCGGCAGCTCCGGAGATTGACCGGCGCCTGTGGCAGCGAATGAATGGGCTTGGACTGTGGGCAGGCTAGCGAATGAGTGGATTGGAATTCGAGAGTTTGGATATTCTTGGGATATCTTGACGCAGCATAGCTTGCGAGTGTGTGGATTAGGATTCAGGAGAGCAGGAGCCATGGAAAATCTTGGAGGAGTCGTGGGGAAATTTCTTCGGAGAAGAGGATGCTGATGGATGGAATGGGACGGACATGGGATTGGGCTTGGACGACTTGACTTCTCTACTGAGGTGTGGGTCCTCCAAGAAAATTATAGGGCCATTTTTCTCTCCAATATTTGTTTCTTCAGAAATATTGCAAGTGTTTTTTAGATCATTGAGCTCCTAGTCATCACAAAAAAAATATTATACTAATATACTACTAAATTCTGAGTTTATGTAAAACACGGTATATTTTTTTATAATTATATCTGAACATCTTCTCCCGTGAAAAAATAAACATTTATTTTTTGTGACCCGAAAATCGTATTGGCACCTGTACGTGGGAAATGGTCCAACAACTAGATGAAAAATCGCCGCCAACTAGACGGACAAAAATCATGTCGATGAGAGAAGGACGACCACACGCTCATGTATGGCCTTCGTTTAGTGCCATTTTTCTCTCCAATATTTGTTACAATACTTCCAGAAATATTTCCAAGTTTTTCTTTATTTTCTAGATCATTTGATCTCGTACTCATCATGTAATTAGACACACATAATCACAAAACAAAGATATACTAATCTACTAAATTCTGAGTTGTTACGATTAAAACGCGTCACACGAACACGTCCTCGTGTACCCGCGGTGCCAGGGGAGATACTCCGCAACTCGCCCCGCGGGAGACCGGATCAAGGCGAGATACGCAAGACAATGACCCGGTGCTTTTTGAACCAGACGCCACAGCACCTCGGGAGGGACCCCGTCGGAGGTGGCCGGCGACGATTGGATGAGTTAAGCCGGATTGGACCGCTCTCAATTCGGTTGTCGATATTCGTCGAACTCTCGCGAGTCGCCGAACAACGGAAGCAGGAAGAAGGGTTGAGGGTAAAAAGTAGTGTTTGTATTGATTGTTGATTGTTTGCTTAGATTCAATCGGCCGTCACCTCCTACATATATATAGCGAGGCGGCTGGACTTTCCGTACAATCAATTGTACTTCTACACGGATTACAATTCATACACTACAAGAAATATGCTATCTGGTGACCCTACATATTGGTCACTGAATGGTCACATTTTTCGTTTGTGACCTTTTTGTGACTAAAAACAGTTGGTCAAAAGATGAGCGTCACTAATAAAACTACGTGACCTTTTTTGGAAATTGGTCATAGACATCTATGACCAAAAAAAAAAGGTCACTGATTTTATGACCAAATTTTTGGTCACTGATAATATGGCCAGAACACGTCAGATCCAACGTGGCAGAGCTGACGTGGCAATATAGTGACCAAATGAAATGGTCATAGATCAGATTCAGCCCAGTCCATTTCAATCATCTAAATGGGCCAGGCCCAATAATTCGGCCCATTTCACATTTGTTTAATGTCAATTTTTGGACGTATATATGGGCCAAGCCCAACAACTAGGCCCTTTTATTCAAAGGATTTCGGCCTTTTATTTTATATTAATTATGTTGACAACCATTTTATTTTGTAGCTGGTCCCACTTGTCAGATTGGTCCCACTTGTCATTTTATCTAATAAATTGGTCCCAGACATTAGAAGTTTCGAAATTTCTCAAATCATTTCCATCAATAGGTCCCACTATTTGGGCCATGAGGCACAAATTCAATTCCATAATTACAATAAACTGAATACATAGGAAATCACATTTCATCTCACAGGGTAACAGCACATTTCATCTCACTGAACAGGTTCAGAACATAGGTTCATACAACAGGTTCATAACAAAATACACTATGGAAAACACATTGAAATGATCATAAGAGTCTCCAGTCCTATTTCTCTAAACTGACGACACAAAGTCCCACGTTTTGGAACTAGGGTGACCTCCAGTACCTGACCTCTACAGCTGCAGCAGCTCCTCATCAGCGTCGTTGCAGAGGCGAGTGGGAGACGGCCAGATCCGCCTCCGTAGACTGCTCATCGGCTCAACAGACTGCGGTAGCCGCAAACCGTAGCAACCGCGCACACAGGTCACCGCTGTCGTCGACTAGTACCTGCAGGTTGGAATTTGAGAAATAGAGCCTGCGTCAACAGACTGCATCAACACATAACATTGAGTTGAAATTGCACATGCGAACCTACAGGACGAAACAGATATGGAAAATAAGGATACGGAGTCAAACAAACAGAGCCTAGGTATTACAAACCAACTACCTACTTGAGAAACAACTGTAGGAAGGTAGCGAATGTGATTCTTGCCATTTCATTCAACAAGCATTCAATGTAAATCACGTTTAAAAGCAACAGTTAAGTCCACAGGTATTTTCAAATGAAATATCAGGATAATGTGAGACAATACAGTACCTCTAGTCTGAACTCTTATGTTGACCTTCTTGTCAGCAGGATGAGGGATGTTATAACCACAAAAGGCTACCCTTGGGCTGTGAGTACAAAATAGAATCAGAAAGAGAGAACCGAGAATACTGAATTGACATATTCACACTGGTTTCTAGCTACTAAACACTGAATGGTATTTGTGAGGTTTTAGCTCGTGGTAGAAGTATAACTGAGGAACTTTGATGCTTTTGCAAACTCTAATGCTACCAAAACAGTTAACCAAAGCAACATGACTTCTGATTACACATATGAAGAGTTCCAAGTGGAAATCGTAGATGTTTTTTATTTATTTAGAATTGTACTAGACCTAGGGATCCCCTTAACAGATTCAATTGGAAGAAGTATTATCTGCTGAGGTAAACTTCATGCACATAACAAATCCCTCTATTAATGTCAGGCTAGTTTCATAAAAGTTGTCTGAGAGCATGTGGGGGAAAAGAAAATGCTAAGCTGAACATGTACCTGAATTTATCAACACATGCCAAGATGTTTGGTAGTCTAATGTTAGGCCGTGCAACTTACTATGTACACTATGTAGATTATAACTTCGTTAATACTTAATACTCCAAGTACATGACCACAAACTGACACCAAGTTGGCAACTATATCAACATATCAAAATGGGTTTTTTCTATCATACAGCCTAATATTAAAGTTTTTTTTGTCCTTTGTTTCTGGTGATGAAAACACAAAGCTGGTGAAACAGCTACTAGCATAGCACTAATACAAGAACACGATTTCTTCCCCTAATCACGCTTAAGCGGTAGGCTTAGCAACCCATCACAAGCAGAGCTCGATTGTTCAAGAAGACGGGAACGGAAGAAGATGAAGAAACATCACTCACTCCTGGTTGAGGACGAATTTGACGGAGTTGGCGAGGGTGTGGTCCTCCGCCATGATGGAGAAGGTCGAGGCGGTCGATTCCGTCACCGAACCATGCTCCATCGCCACCTCCCGCGGGTTGAGGCCACCTGCAACCAAAAACAACGAGCCAGTCAGATCCGAGTCGATCTGCTGCGGGCGCTTAGGGAGGAGAAGGGGTTGTTGGAGGCAGCAGAACTTCAGTCCGAGCAGGACGGTCCGTGAGGCAGAGATCAGCGGTCGGCGGATCGAGTCGTTAGAGGATTCAGCGTCAGCGGGGATGGGTGAGGAGGATGCATCTTCGTCAATGAGACCAACGCAAAGGAGGACGGGTCTTTGTTAGGAGGGAGCACCGAAGCGTGGACGTCCTGGTGGCCCAAACGAAGCAGCATCGACCGTAGCACATGAGACCTGCATCCACGCACAAATCGGTCAATCTACCACCGATGAGTTCAAGGATTGGAAGTGGTAAGGAAGGACGACGGAGAGGAAGTAGCGCTTGAGCGCCAGAAGCGGGTAACGATGCTGCCATGGGTCGCAGGTGGGGACCTGGAAGACGCCGGCAGCAGCACGCCCGGCCCTTCAGATCCGGCGCGTCCACGGCCTGCCTGCCATGGGGCGCCGGCAAGCCGACGACCACCGCCTACAGCGCGAGGTAAACGGCGGCCTCCGAGAAGGGTGGTGGGGAAGAAGGGGCGGCGGCAACAGCGGATAGAACGCGCAGCAGCGGCGGCGACGTCGATCTGACTCGGGGGAGAGGGAGAGAGAATGAAGGGGCTGGATGGGGTGGGTGGGTGGGTGGGTGTGGGGAACTGGATCTGGTGAGCGGCGGCGGTGGGGGGCAAATGATTTCTAGGGTTAGGTTAGGTTACGGAGGGAAGAGGAGAGGGTGCCGCGCGCTGCTGTCCTTTTCTGTCATTTCTCTAGGAGAAGTGAGCCAGAGACGTTGGATCAAAAAACTATGGACGGCTCAGATCAGCTACAGTGGGGTGATCCGTGGGCAGAGTGGTTCTTCGTCCTGATTGGTTCTGAACAAGTGCCATTTAAAATGGGTTTTTTGTGAAGAAACTACCAAATATTTGTTGGAAAATTGGATCAAAACATTTTAACAAAATATTAGACCACATGTTATGTACAAAAAACCAAATGGTTGGGTGTAAAAAGGTTTCCACCCACCTCTCATGAAAAGGACAAATTTATGCTGATTCAGGTGGAAGCGGGTGAAAATTGAACTACAGGTGCCTCGTAATTTGCTCATGATTTTTTGAGAAAATCATTTTTAGATACAAAAGAACCTATTTCATCATAGATATACCAAGATTGTTGCAATATTCAAGATCTAGGTATGAACGGTCATGTACACCGTTTTGACAACATTTTGAAATCGGCATACGGAATTAAAAAAATATGTTGCACAATTGGAGCAATCCACTTTCTAAAAATACTAGACCACATATAATGTAGAAAAAATTAAATTGTTGCGTGCCAAACGGTTTCCATCCACCCCTCGTAGAAAAGACAAGTTTCTGCCAATTCAATAGGAATCGGGTCAAATTTGAACTACAGATGCCTCGTAGTTCGCTCAAGATTTTTTGAAAAAAATCATTTTTAGATACACAAGTACCTATTTCATCAAAGACACAACATTAGTTTTGCAAGATTCAACCCCTAGCTACGAACAGTCATGTCCGCCGTTTTGACCATATCTTGAAATCGTCATACGAAATTCAAAAAAAAAATCAAAATAATGGAAAACCTTCGCGTAGCGTCATCATATGTGACCTAGTTACCACAAAAAATTATAAACTTGCGTTGCAGAAGTTTTAATGGAAAAGTGTTCTCAGAAACTTGCTATCACGAACGAACATTCATAGCTTTCAAGATGAAGGAGCAATGTTTTGGCCACATTCATGACATAGTTTGTCCAAATGAGCCCAAAATTGGCACATGTGTTCATTGTGGGATGGCAAGCAATGTTGCCGACCAGAGATTTTGGCATGTTTCACAAAAAAATCAACTTTTCATTTTTCAAGTGCTTAAAATAGCATTTTTTGTGAAGCGGGTACCGAGAAAGTCATACAAAATGGCACCGATAAATTGTTTTCACAAAGTAACTTGGCAATGTGTCATTATATGTCATTATATGTGACCTAGTTTTGAGGAAAAATAAGAAACTTGGAATGCGGCAAATATATTGAAAAAGTGTTCTCAGAAATGAGCTACCATGAACGAAGATTCATGACTTTCAGGCCAAATGACGAATGTTATGATGAAATTCATCGCATAGTTTGTTTAAATATCTCCATATTATATACAAGCGTGCATCTTGGAATGGAGAACAATGTTGCCGAAGAAAGTTTTCATTTTCGTTAAACAAAAAAATCATTTCTCATTTTTCGACTGCCGAAAATGGGTTGTTTTGTGAAGCAACTACAAAAAATATGTCACAAATTTGAACCACGACAATTTATAAAAATATTAGATCATATGTAATGCACAAATAACTAAATGTTTGTGTTTGAAAAGGTCCCTATACACCTCTCATAAAAAAGACAAATTTCTGCCGATTCGGCTCGAACCGGGTCAAATTTGAACTACAGCTGCCTCGTAGTTTTCTCGTGATTTTTTGAAAAAATCATTTTTAGGTGCACAACTATCTATTTCATCAGAGATACACCAATAGTTTCGCAATATTCAGCCCCTAGCTAAGAACGGTCGTGTCGTCAATTTTGACCGCATTTTCAAAATGGCATAAAGAATTCAAAAAAATCAAAATAATGAAAATCCTTCGCAATGTGTCATTATATGTGACCTAGTTTTGAGGAAAAATAAGAAACTTGGAATACAGAAAATATCTTGAAAAAGTATTCTCAGAAGTGAGCATCCCTTTTGCTCTCTCCGGGTCGATCCCGAACTCTTTCTGGCGTCGCCGACTTCCGTTTTTGGGCTTTGGAAGCATCATCAGCTCGCGTCCGGCATCTTTGGTGCAGCTTCTGGAATCTTCAGGAAGCACAAATCTAACCTGCACCGGGTCTTGAACAACGGGTTCTGGCTTGAACCGAGTAAACTCCCGCCGGGTCGTCATCCCTGGTTCTCTCCGAGTCGTCCATTTCCTTCCGGGTGAGCTCGAACCTGTGACCCGGTTTCTGATCAAACCGGGTTAACTCCTGTCGGGTTGACTCCTGCTGGGTTACCACCGAGTCGCCATTTCTATGAGTAGGCTTGATCCGGGACCTGCCAAAAACGAGTGATAACACATGCCCCCCTGTTTTCTAGTAAAGCTTGCGTACTAGAAAATATTCGGTATAGAAGATTTGTCTAAGGATGATGCTTAAATTTATCGGCCATATGTGCAGCTTATGCGGTTTGCCACACACTCGGGTGGAATTTCTTCAAGTACTTCCCATTGATAGCTCGGGGCAATATGTTGCCCTCCAACATTTCCACCAGATATGAGTTGCCAGGTACAATCCTTACAACTCGGAATGGCCCTTCCCAGCTCGGTGACCATTTGCCGAATCTTCGGCTTTTTTAACCGATTGGTAATATGACTTTTCAGACCAAGTCGCCGATTTGAAAATTCTTGATCCGGACTCTCTTGTTGTAAACTCTTGCTACCCGCAACTTCTCCTTCTCAATTTCCTTCAGAGCCTTGATACATTTGTCAGCCACTTCGTCGATGTTGTCCATCATCAAATTGTGATAATATTCAGCCGACAAATTGTTTTGCTTAGCGAACCTCAAAGCAGCCAGATTTACTTCTATTGGTAAAACGACTTCTTGTCCATAAACTAACTCGAAAGGAGTTACCTTGGTTGCACCATGTCTTGCGATCCGGTGAGCCCACAATGCCTCGGACAGTACCTCATGCCACCTCCTCGGGTAGTCCTGTACCTTCTTCTTAATCAACTTGATCAGAATTTTGTTGCTTGACTCGGCTTGTCCATTGGCTTGAGCATAATATGGATATGAACTGGGCATCTTGATCCCGAGTGATTTGGCAAACTGTTTCACCTCCTTGGCCATGAAGGAAGTACCTTGATCTGTCGTAAGAATCTGCGGAATACCGAATCTGTGAATAATATGCTCTGTAATAAATTAAATTACCTCTTTGTGGGTCATATTTCGGAGGGGTACTTCTTCGGACCACTTGGTGAAATAATCAGTAGCAACCAGCACGAACTGATGCCCTTTGGATGAAGCCGGGTTAATCATGCCAATAAAATCCAATGCCCATCCTCGAAAAGGCCACGGCTTTATTACCGGGTTAAGAAGTGAAGCCGGTACCAGCTGAATATCTCCGAATCGATGGCACGCTTCGCATCCCTTGTAGTACCGGAAGCAGTCATTGATCATCGTCGGCCAATAGAATCCGGCTCGTCTGAGCATCCACTTCATCTTGTGAGCCGACTGATGTGTCCCGCATAGACCATCATGAACTTCTCCCATGGCGATCCGAGATTGATCTTCATCCAGGCATCTAAGAAGAAGACCATCAGCTGTTCGGCGATATAACTCATCATTCATCAGAGTATATTTGAAAGCAAGCCGCCGAATAGCCCTCTCAGTTTTCTGACTCGGATTCTTCAGATAATCAATAATGGGTGTCCTCCAATCAACTGACCGAGTCTCGCCAGGTTCTTCTGGAGCCGAATTAGATAACCCGGCTTTCCCTCCATCTCCCGAGTTAGATGACTCGGCTTTTCCTCCAGCTTCCGAGTCATTGACGACAGCTAGCATCGGCTTCTCTGCTGTGAAAAATACTCCTCTGCTGACATGATAGCCTGATGCCTGCTGTGCCAAATCATTGGCGAGCCAGTTGTCTTGCCTGGAAACATGAGATATAGAAAAGTAATCCAAAGTTGATATGATATCCAGGCACCTGTCGAGGTATGTGTTGAGTGATCCACTGTTGCACTGGAGGATCATGGCCACTTGCTGGACGACAAGTAGTGAATCGCCATATGCCTCGACATGAGTTACTCCTGCATCTTTTAAAATCTCTAACCCGAATAGAAGGGCTTCATATTCGGCTTCATTGTTAGTGCAAAAATAATCAAGACGACAGGAGGCTTCAAAGATAGTACCGTGGGGTGAGATACACACAATGCCGGCTCCTTGTCCACTGCTGCAGACCGAGCCGTCAAAGTAGAGTTTCCACGGTACAGCCGACACAAAATTTAAGTCGGCTTCTTGCTCTAAGTCAATCTGATGTTCAACAATAAAATCGGCTACAACTTGGCCTTTCACGGATTTAAGAGATTCATAAGCCAAATCATATTCGATCAACCCATATGCCCACTTGCCGATTCGTCCACTGAGAATCGGCCTATGTATCATGTGTTTGAGGACATCGGTTTGACTAAACACTTTGCACTCACTAGATAAAAGGTAATGGCGTAATTTGGTGCAAGCGAAATAAAGAGACAGACATAACCTTTGCACAAAGCTGTACCTTGACTCAGCATCCAGTAGTCGCCGGCTTAGGGCCCTTTTGTTTGGGCTTTTTTGAGCTTTCCACGAAAATAAGTCAATGAATCGAAACAAAAGGGATTGCTTCGTAATAGGCTTTGTAGAAGCCAAAACGCAGAATAGGCAAGTCCAGAGAAGCACGTCCCGGGGTGCTTCCCACAGCTTCCTCACTCAAAACCGAACCGTTATATCTTCCACTAGTGGAAAAACCCCCTTTCGTCCCGGTTGGTTTGGGCCATTGGTCCCGGTTCCCCAACCGGGACAATCCAATCGGGACGAATGCTAGTCCCGGTTGGGACACCAACCGGGACGAATGGGGGGGGGCACGTGGCCCGGCCACAGGCAGCAGGGGCGGAGGCTTTGGTCCCGGTTCGTATTACGAACCGGGACGAAAGCCCGGGGCTTTCGTCCCGGTTCGTAATACGAACCGGGACTATTGTCCCGTCAGATTTTACTTTTTCCAAAAATTTCAGAAAATTGTTTAAATTTATAAAATAAATAATGCTTATTCTGTAATTCATAAAAATATGAATAAAATACCAAAATGTTCAGAAAAATAAGACCTATTTGATTATGAAAAATGCATGCATGTTTAAAAAACTTAAATTAAATATTTCTTAGAACTACAAAAATGTCACTACTAGTTAAATAAGAGGAACCACTATTACACATCATCTCCACGAATATATATATATTACACACATCTCATTCGTCGTTCTACATATATACATCTCTTTTACACTCTCACTATTTAATTTCAACCTTACAGTAGTATTCTCCTTTCGGATCTAGGACCTCTGCAAGTAAGAATCTGGCAATTTCCTCTTGAATTGCTCGTATGCGATCGTGTGGTAGAAGGCCATCCCGCAACCGTTCGATCTAATTAAAAAAGGGTCAATATATATGAATGAAAGTAAACAGAATTGATGGCAAAAAACTAAGATTATGAATATTGCATACGCACTTGAAGTTGTTCTAAGATTCTGCCCTTCTCACAGCACGTCTGACGAATGAACTCGCAGACGTAGTATCCACATAAATGATTCCCACTTCCCTGGCTCAAACACTTTACGGAAACAGAGTTCAATCAAAATAATAATCAAGAATGGTAATGGTATTGAACTAGAATCAAAGAGATGCGCGGATCTAGATAGTAGTACTTACATTTATTAGTTTAAATGTAAGCTCCTCCGCCCATTCACCCCTAGCCCTGGCGGTGAATCGTTTCCAAGCCCTGCCCGACAAAGAAAATGAATAAAAGAGTTATATATTAATTACTTGCTATCAGTAAATGAACGGAAAGTTGCCGATAATGCCATAATGATTGAAATTACCTCTGGAGGCATTCCTGCATGTCCGCCCAATTCTCAAGGGGTTTATGTAAGGAGTCCATGACTTGTACTACTCCTTTGTCAGGCATAATGATTAGCAAAATAAAGTGGAAGCTGCGCACGCATAAGTCATCAATTATACACTTAACATCGAGAAATTAAGCGAAATAAAATATGTAGAAGACAGTAACACTTACTTGAAGTTGTAAGGAAATAATATTTCTCTTTTGATTTCGTTGAACCGTAACGCATTTACGAAGTTATTCTCGGTTTTGTCGTAAAAATCAAGGAGACTTTTTTCATGAACGGTATTTGGATCAACGAACCCAATGTCATAGATTTGTCCTCTTTTGCATTGGAGAATCTTCATTCTGCATAATTAATATAGTGATAAGTAAGATTATAAATGCAATGAACGAGGTGAGCTAGGTAGAGACTTAACTACAGAAATAATACTTACAGACAATAGGCGCTGATGATAGCTTTGTCAAGGGCTTCTTGTTGGTATAACTGAAATAATTCACAAAATTCAATCATTACGTGGTCATCTCCATGCCCGTAATGCTCGTTCTTATATCCCACGTAGATCCAATTTTCCCCTTTCTTTGAGGCTGCCATGTACCAACTATGCAATCTTCGCATTTTTGTTGGTAGATCTTTGACTAACTGAGATTTGACGAGAGGATGCCCGTGCCGGTATTTGTATTTTGGAACTATTTCTTCGTGGAATTGTAATTGGTCTAAGTACTGAGCAATAGACAAGCCGTGAGCAGCGGCTGCTTCTCCGTACGTTGCAACAAACTCAGGATCGATGCCGACCGCAGGTTTGCTCAACCCCACCTTGGTATCGGAAAACACTTTGAGCGGGAGGCACGATTGTTTTTGCTGTTCTCCTAGCTGGGCAACTGTCTTCCGTCTTGCACTAATACTTTTCGACCGCTGTTTATTTGCCCGAACCGACTTGAGAATAGAGTGGTCATAGTCTGGTGTCAGCTTTGGCGGGGGTTGGGCATAATTTTTCAGCATTTTCACGACAGTGGCATGTTCTTCTGGGGTGTCGGGGAACTCTGGCGCTTTCGCCTTCTTTACCTTCAAGTTAGCAAACCACTTATCCGTTTCCCCTTTTGCGATCGCCTTATTTTCCTCCACCGTATAGTCATAAGGTCTCTTGGCAAGATTCTTATGAGGTACTTTTGGGAGGGGTGACCTTGAACGTTTCGGTGATCGGTTACGACTCCTTGTAGTACCAGCAGTGGTACGCTGAGCCTGAGGCGACTGACGCGGCGGCGAAGACGGCTGCTCTGGAGACTGGTGAGGCGGCGGAGACGGCGCCTGAGGCGGCGGCGGTGGAGAGTGGTGAGGCGGCGGAGACGACGCCTGAGGCGGTGGAGAGTGGTGAGGCGGCGGCGGTGGAGAGTGGTGAGGCGGCGGCGGTGGAGAGTGGTGAGGCGGTGGAGTGTGGTGAGGCGGCGGCGGTGGAGAGTGGTGAGGCGGCGGCGGTGGAGAGTGGTGAGGCGGCGGAGGCGGTGGAGAGTGGTGAGGCGGCGGCGGTGGAGAGTGGTGAGGCGGCGGAGGCGGCCAGTTTTGAAGCATGATGAATTCCTTTGGCCATACAATAGTCCCTTTCCTGGCTTCTCCAAGTTCAACCACCTCCCCATCTTCACCTGCAGGGTGTTCCAGCTTCAGCTCCTCAAATCCTTTACTAACTTCATCCACCCCGACAATAGCGTAGCCATGAGGAACCGGGGAGCAATGGAAAGTTGGTGTAGGTCCAATTGGTACGGCATAGCCGACCGCCACCTTCATGGTTATGTTGAACACTTTCACATGTAGCTCACAAGGTGTGCTCTCCGTGATATCATCCACTGGGTAGCGACGAAGAGCATCGGTCGTCAGTGCATCATCATCACGTGCCGGGACCATGCTCGAAGCCACGCTGCTTTTCCGATATGATGGGTCGGTAGCATCGACTGCATCTTCTACAACGTGCTGCTGAGATAGGCCGACAGTGCCTTGCTGGCTAAGTTCGTTAATTTGATCCTGCTGCCGCTTCATTTGATCCTGCTGCCACTTAATTGTTTCTTCTATATTATGCAGCCGGTCTGCAGCAGCGATTGCTTCCCTTGCCTCCCTTTCCTTTCTCCTCTGATGACTTTTATCGAGAAATATTTTCCTTTCCACGGGAAACCCATGTACCCACGGCTTGGAGCCTTTGGTGCCTCGTGTTCGTCCCTCATGTTCTTTATTCCCAATGGCGCGTGAAAGCTCATCATCCTCTCTATCGGGACGGAACCGTCCCTCTTCAACATCCTTGTATGCTTTCCTAATTTCTTCGATGGGTAGTAGGGGATTATCCTTGTGTCTTCTGGTATATATGCACTTTCCTTCTGCGTCCAATGTGCCCCCATGCCCGTAAAACCAATTTCTTGTCCGTTCGGTCCATCCTTCTTTTATAGGCTCTGGAACGATCCCTTTAGCCAGCAGGTCGGCCTCAAGTTTGTCCCACTTAGGCATGGAACAGGCGTAGCCAGCAGCCCCCATAGTATGGTAGTACTTCTTTTTAGCAGCATTTGCCTTGTTTACTGCAGACTTTAACTGAGCTTCCTCTGATTTCTTGTAATTCACAAAATCTTCCCAGTAGTCTCTTATCTTCTCATACCCGTGATCGAAATCCGGAGTTTTATCTTTCAAGATATAGTCGGTGACCAATCTTTTCTTAAATTTGTTGAATAGCTCGGCCATCTTCTTAAGAGCCCACGCCTTGACTTTATCTACTAGAGCTTTTTTTCGGGCATCCATCTCCTCCTCATCTGGCTCCCCCTCCTCTGGATCCACCTCTGGCAACGGCAATGTGAAATTAACCATGACCTTTGAAAAAGGCGTCTTTTGCCTTCGGGGCCGATATAGCTAACTTTAGGATCCCTTGGCTTATTCCATTCTCGGATGGTGATCGGGACGTAGTCCCTAACAATAACACCGCATTGCTTCACAAATTTTTGTCTAACATCAATTGGAGCAATGGGTTCGCCGTCTGCAGCGACTTCTTCGATCCTGTAGCGGAGATTGTCCTGCAACTTTTTGGTTTGGCCTCGTTTCGTCCTCACAGAGGATTTGCTCGATCCGGATGGCTAAAAGAAGAAAGACCGTTAATATGTGTATATGGACAACAGAGGCTAAATTAATTAATATAAATATATATATGCACCTCGTCGGAGTTTGTAATAATCAATGTTGCACCGGAGCCGCCGGCTTCTGCCTTGTCGGCTTCTCCCTCATCGGAGATGCCGAGTTCGGCCTCTTTCCAGGCGTTGAGAGACTCATCCCCCTCACCGGAGTCGTTCAGAAAGTGACTTGTTTCATCATCACCGCAGATTATATCCTCGAGGATATTTTCCTCAATTTCATCTCTGCCGTGTGGTTCCATAGTTTCTGCAAAATACGAAACTTCCTACACTACAAAAACAACACAAAAATGTACCTAAACTACACACCTAATTTATACTACTAACTAATTTAAATTACTAACTAATTTAAACTACTAACTAATTTAAATTACTAACTAAAACTAACTAACTATGGAGTAACAAATAGTTCTTAACAATAATATTGCAACTAATTATGGAGTATTAATTTTGATTTCTAACTTTGCTAACACAATCATCAAATAACATTGCTTTGCTAAATTACTATTTGAATTTTTCTAAAACTAACTAACAACTATTTCAATTTTTTTTAAAAAATAACTTTGCTAAATTTGCTACATTTTCAAATTTTCTAAAATAACAACCTAAATTTTCTAAAACTAACTAACTAAATCTAAAACTAACTAACTAAAATTACTAATGCACTAACTAACAAAATTACTAACTAACTAAAAATGAACTAACTAACTAAATTAAAAAACTAAGTAAATTAAAAAAACTAACTAACAGAGGGAGGCCGTGCTCACCGGAGGCGGCTCGTCCGCTGCGGCCGGAGGAGGAGTGCTTGGTGGAGGACGCTGCGGCCGGAGGAGGAGGGCTCAGTGAGGAGGCTCGGCGGAGGACGCTCGATGGAGGAGGCCGGAGGAGGGGCCAAGGAGCGGCCGGCCGGGGTTCGAGCGGAAGGCCGGGGGAGGGCGGTGCAGCTGGCGGGTGGTGCAGGGGGAGGATGGATGGCACGGGCGCGGTGGAGGCCGGAGGGGAACAACGCGGGCGCGTGGAGGAGCGCAGAGAGGGCGGCACCGGAGGAGCGGACGGTGAGCGGCGGCGCGGCGGACGGAAAAATCCGGCAGCCTGACGACAGGAGATTGAATTTCCGCGCGCTGGTCCTTAGCGAAAATGAGGAATTTGGGGGAAGAAGAAGAGGCAGGCAGTTTTAAAGCAGAGAGGCCTTTCGTCCCGGTTGGTGGCACCAACCGGGACCAAAGCCTCATTCGACCCGGTTCGTGGCATGAACCGGGACCAATGCCCTGAAAATTTAATGCCCTGGCGCGAACCGGGACCTTTCGTCCCGGTTCTTCTTATAAACCGGGACCAATGAGTCCTTTTTCAATTTTTTTTCAAACTTTTCAGTTCTGAATGTTGTTCCCGCCTTTTTTATTCTTATTAAGGTGTTTGAATATGAATTTCAAATGGTTTTGAATTTGAAAAGACTTTCAACATGAAAAGTGTTTAAATTTGAATAAATAATTCAAAACCATTTTCTGTTTTATATAATAGTTATTCTATCTATACGAACTATTAACCATTTTGTCATTTTTTTTAAGATTAGAGGTGAATTCATTTAAGTAAATTTTTTGGAATGTGAACTTAATTAATTCATTAAACTGATAAATTCAATATATTTTCATATGTTTGTCAGAAAAATGAAATTAAAATATCAAATTGTTGATAAAAATTTTATATATCTATTTATTTAATTTATATCTATTGAATTAATTTATATATATTGAATTAATTCATATCTATTGATTTAATTCATATCTCACTAAACAGTACATAATGGCAACAGTGGATCCTTCAGGTAATCGACCGGATACGGTACAGAATGACAACAGTGGATCCCAAATATTTTGCATACATATGCATGAATATCACACACATATCCGGAAGTCGATAGTTTAGGTCGCAAGTTTTCAAAAGCAAGTAGTAACCTAAACTATGATCACATAAAAGAGAACTGCAATGGTGATCACATACTCTGAAACTAACTTCGACGGTGTATTTGATACGGTACAGAATGACAACAGTGGATCAGTTGTCCTAACAATCTTAGTCATACTCCTGCCTAGGCCTATAATACTCGTACTCGTAGTCGCCGTCATCGTCGTCGTCGCTGTCATCGTACTCATACGGCGCTCGTGGCTCGAACCTCGACGGGTGAGCACCCCCGGACTGCATGTTAGGGTAGCGTAGGCGGGGGTTATCGCCAGCCATGATGTAGTTCATAACACCCTGGACAGTCCGGCCAGCCCACCACAGCTGACGGCCGGCCTCGTTGAAGTCCGAAGGAGGAGGGCCATCCCCCTCGTACCTGGCGAGCGCCCTCTCACGCCGATTGATGAAGAAGGCTTCCCAAGTCGGGCGGTAGTCGGGATGCCAGCACGGATCCATCCGCTGCTCCGGTGTGAGCTCGAGGTAGTAGTGGTTCGTGATGGCCGCCCGACGCGCCACACCTTGAGGGAGAGGAGGGACCGGCACGCCTCCGGCGCTCAGCCTCCAGCCGGCGGGGACGCGGTAGCCGGGCGGGCAGGGGTAGTTCAAGGCGGAAAGCTCCTCCGTCTGACTGTAGGTTAGTACGGTGGAAGCCATGGAGAGTGATGAGGTTGCAGATATGAGTTTAGATGTGATATATATAGTGAGAAATTGCGGGAAGACGAAGGCGGGAAGCGGTGGAAGAAGCACACGGATCATGTGTTTCCTTCGAGCGCTTGTGAGCCGTTGGATCAGAGTTGTGTTTCTTTCGAGTGCTTGTGAGCTGTTGGATCGTGTGCACACGGATCGTGTGTTTCTTTCAAGCGCTTGTGAGCTGTTGGATCAGGGCCTTTAGTACCGGTTCGTGTTACCAACCGGGACCAAAGGGTCTTTCGTCCCGGTTGGAGGCACCAACCGGGACTATAGGCCTACCCTTTCGTCCCGGTTGGGGGTACCAACCGGACCTAAAGAAGCACACGGATCGTGTGTTTCTTTCAAGCGCTTGTGAGCCATTGGATCAGGGGTGTGTTTCTTTTGAGGGCTTGTGAGCTGTTGGATCTGCACTCCCACCTCATCCACAGGTACACCTTCTAATCGCCTATAAATAGCGACGTCCCTGCAGCGAACGGCACACAACGAGCGTCTACCTTTGCCACCGAACCCAATGGTTGGATTTAGCCTACCTGCTGGCATGTTCCCTGGCATTATTGTGTTTGTCCTTGTTCACCGGCCAGCCATTGGAGCCACCTCCTGTAGGTCGGTGAATAAGGACAACACAACGACGCTGTTGGAAACACAAGCCCTCGGGTAGGTTGAATCCAACCACTGGATTAGGGTGACACAATGATGAATTGCCGAGGAGGTGGGAGTGGTGGTGGTAGAAATCATTCAGTTCATCGACCGAATACAAATCAAACGGTTTCACCTGCATACGCCCTACGGTGCATTTGATATGCGGGCACTCTCTAGCCACAGTAGGGTTGTATGCAGGTGATACCGTGTGTTTTGTTCTATCTAGAAATCCTTCAGTTCATCGACCGAATACGGTTTGTATGCAGGTGATACCGTGTGTTTTGTACACGAACTTCTCACCAGTTTTTTTCAACACTCATACATAAAAAGGTTTTGAGAACAGTCATACATAAATTGTTTTATATACTATTACACTCATACTTAGATCATGATCGCTTCTTCGGCCGTAACCATGGAGTTTCTTCATTATGTAATGGGATGCTTGGGTCAGTTTTCACTGTGAAGGGCGGAATTTCATCAAACTTATTATAGTCTGCTGACATGTCTGTCTTGTCCTCGACTCCCACGATATTTCTTTTTCTTGAAAGAACTATGTGACGCTTTGGCTCATCGTGTGCTGTATTTGTTTCCTTATCTTTTCTTTTTTTCGGTCTGGAGCTCATGTCCTTCACATAGAAAACCTGAGCCACATCATTGGCTAGGACGAATGGTTCGTCTCTGTACGCAAGATTCTTGAGATCCACTGTTGTCATTCCATATAGCTGGTCTACCTTTACCCCTTCTCCATTCATGTTGACCCAACTGCACCGAAACAAAGGGACCTTAAAAGTAGGTCCATAGTCAAGTTCCCATATCTCCTCTATGTAACCATAGTATGTGTACTTTTGTCCTTTCTCGTCTGTTGCATCAAAGCGAACACCACTGTTTTGGTTGGTACTCTTTTTATCTTGGGCAATCGTGTAAAATGTATTCCCATTTATCTCGTACCCTTGGAAAGTCAATACAGTCGAAGATGGTGACGCGGCCAATAAGTAGAGTTGATCTCCAACATCGGTGTCATTCATGAGATGTACTCGCAACCAACTGCCGAATGTCTCCATGTGTTTTTGTTTAATCCAGGAGTCAGGCTTCCTGGATTTTTGGAGCGTACACTATTCTTGTGTACCTCGATATACGGAGCCACGAAGGTGGAACTTTGTAGAACTATGTAGTGTGCTTGAGTGAAAGAATGCCCGTCCCTACATATCATTGCTTTCTTTCCTAGCATGCCTTTTCCACTAAGTCTCCCCTCATGCCGCGATTCAGGAAGACCAATCGATTTAATGTCGGGAATAAAGTCAACACAAAACTCAATGACCTGCTCTGTTCCATATCCTTTGGAGATGCTTCTTTCTGGCCTAGCACGGTTATGAACATATTTCTTCAAGACTCCCATCAATCTCTCGAAGGGGAACATATTGTGTAGAAATACAGGACCGAGAACTGCAATCTCGTCGACTAGGTGAACCAGGAGATGCGTCATAATATTGAAAAATGATGGGGGGAACACCAACTCAAAACTAACAAGACATTGGGCCACATCCTTCTGTAACCTTGTCAGACTTTCTGGATCGATTACCTTCTGAGATATTGCATTGAGAAATGCACATAGCTTCACAATGGGTACTCGAACATTTTCCGATAGAAACCCCCTCAATGCAATCGGAAGCAACTGCGGCATAATCACGTGGCAATCATGAGACTTCAGGTTTTGGAATTTTTTATCTGCCATATTTATTATTCCCTTTATATTTGACGAGAAGCCAGCCGGGACCTTGATACTGCTCAGGCACTCAAAAAATATTTCCTTCTCTGCTTTCGTAAGAGCGTAGCTGCTTATGTAATGACGCCCTTTATCCGTATGCTTGTTGTTTGGGTCTTTCATACGCTGCTGGTCCTCCCTTGCTTCCGGTGTATCTTTTGTCTTCCCATACACGCCGAGGAAGCCTAGCAGGTTTACGCAAATATTCTTTGTCATGTGCATCACGTCGATTGAAGACCGAACCTCTAGGACTTTCCAATAGGGTAGCTCCCAAAATATAGATTTCTTCTTCCACATGGGCGCGTGTCCGGTAGCGACGTCTTTCGGAACAGAATGACCGCCAGGACCCTTTACAAAGATTACTTCTATGTCCTTGACCATACCAAATATAGCATCACCATCAGGGAGCTTAGGCTTCTTCCGGTGATCTGCCTCACCATTGAAATGCTTGCCTTTCTTTCTTACGGGGTGACTGCCTGGAAGAAATTGACGACACCCCAGGTACACGACCTTCTTACATTTTCCAAATATGTAACTTTAGTCTTATCTAAATAGTGCGTGCATGCATTGTATCCCTTGTTTGACTGTCCTGAAATGTTACTAAGAGCAGGCCAATCATTGATTGTTACGAACAACAATGCTCGTAGGTCAAATTCCATCTGTTTGTGCTCATCCCACACACGTACACCTGGTATGGCCCACAACTGCAATAGTTCATCAACTAATGGCCTTAGGTACACATCAATGTCGTTGCCGGGTTGCTTCGGGCCTTGGATGAGAACTGGCATCATAATGAACTTCCGCTTCATGCACAACCAAGGAGGAAGGTTGTACATACATAGAGTCACGGGCCAGGTGCTGTGACTGCAGCTCTGCTCCCCAAAAGGATTCATACCGTCTGTACTTAGACCAAACCATAAGTTCCTTGCGTCACCTGCAAAGTCCGGGTACTCTCTCTCGATTTTTCTCCATTGAGACCCATCGGCGGGGTGTCTCAACTTCCCGTCTTTCTTACGCTCTTCTTTGTGCCATCGCAACAACCTGGCATGCTCTTTGTTTCTGAACAGACGTTTCAAACGTGGTATTATAGGAGCATACCACATAACCTTAGCAGGAATCCTCTTCCTGACGGGCTCGTCATCGCCCTCAACATCACCAGGATCATCTTGTCTGATCTTGTATCGCAGTGCATTGCATACTGGACATGCATCCAAATTCTCATACTCCTCACCGCGGTAAAGGATGCAGTCATTGATGCATGCATGTATCTTCTGCACATCTAATCCTAGAGGGAAGATAGCCTTCTTTGCTTCGTACGTAGTCTCGGGCAGTTCGTTATCCTTTGGAAGCTTCAGCTTCATTATTTTCAGTAACTTTTCAAATCCCTTGTCAGATAAACCAGTCTCTGCCTTCCATTTCAGCAATTCCAGTGTGGTACCGAGCTTTGTGCTGCCATCTTCGCAATTTGGGTACAACAACTTTTTGTGATCCTCTAGCATGGTCTCCAACTTCAGCTTCTCCTTTTCTGTATCGCATTCTCGTTGTACATTGGAAATGACCCGACCAAGACCATCAGCATGCTCATCTGGCGTCCGTTGTTCTTCACCACCTTCTTCTTCATTGTATTCCATCGCAATATCACCGTATTCTTCAGAGAACATACGATAGTTCTCATCATCATTTTCTTCTTCATCGTCTTCCATCATAACCCCTCTTTCTCCATGCTTGGTCCAACAATTATAGCTGGGCATGAAACCTCTCCGAAGCAGGTGGCCTTGAAGGGTTCTCGACGAAGAGTGCTCCTTAACGTTCCGACAGTCCACACATGGACAAGGCATAAAACCATCATATTTGTTTGCCTCAGCCACATGGATAAATTTATGCAGGCCTGTAATAAAATCAGAACTGCGTCGGTCGCCGTACATCCATCGCTGCCGTTCATCCATCTGCATATCATATAATTAAGTTTATCAAATACAATTAGAATAACATATTGAATACTGAAATGACCACCGTACATCGACACATGCAATATTTTTGTATCAATTATAGATGAGAAGGATAAAGTTGCTAACCTCGGTCGAGGATATCATTTTTTCTGAACTTAAGTGTGGCTCGGGCATTTCGTCGAACACATCTTGTGCGTGGCAAAGGAAAAAAAAACTAGAACCCACTTCCCACCAATCCGAGCAAAAAAAAAATAACAGTAGAGAAGAAGGCGGGGGTTACGTATATAGGCAGGGGAGGGGCATTCGTCCCGGTTTGTGGCATGAACCGGGACCAAAGCTCGGGCATTCGTCCCGGTTCGTGGCACGAACCGGGACCAAAGCCTCCGCGACAGCTTTGGTCCCGGTTCGTGGCACGAACCGGGACGAATGTCCCCAACCGAACCGGGACCAATGCTCCATGGGCTCCTGGCAGCTCGAACCGGGACCAATGCCAGCCATTGGTCCCGGTTTGTATGGGAACCGGGCCTAATACCTTTTTCTGGCTTTCCCAAAGCCTCTTTTTCTACTAGTGTTCTTGCCCCTATCGTTAGGATTATTCACAGTGAATGCCACCGAGCTGAGAAGGTTCGTTCGATGCATGCATACATGATTGGGAGCAGCAGCTTTCCTATTCGTAAGCATGAAAGTTAACTAGTAATCTAATCGAACTCACCTACCGCCAGTTAGCATGTAGGGCCACGATCCAATTTGAACTCATCTACACGTACACATGCAAACATGCCTGTACGAGACTCGTATCCAGCTCAAGATTACTGCTGACAAAAAAAGATACGGCTAACAGCAGCTCACTGCCTCCGAGTAGTTTGAAAATAATAATTTTACTTAGAAATCAATGAATATATAAAGCAATATATTACTTATTTTCATAAATAAAGCAATATATTATATATAAAGTTATATTTTACGATTTAGTTAGTGTGTATTCATGGAAGTACGTGCGTATGGATACAATGTTTACGGCGACTTAGAAATCGGCCTTGAGGTGAAGCGAGGCGCCGAAGCCGATGATTCGACCAACCAGTCATGAATGTAAGGGCGTTTCAGACAAATTCACAATCTACAGTCAGACAGCCAGCTGGTTTGCCAAAGACTACCACTCAGAAAAGCAGCTTCTCCTGGACAGCAGCTTTTCTGCACAACCACTAGTAGAAAACGGACCTTTCGTCCAGAGCAAGATTTCGCTCTAGTCTCGGATGAATTTGGAACCGGGACTAGAGGGGGGCTCCAGTCCCGGTTCATCGGCTACGAGGCCGGCAGCCTCTAGTCCCGGGTCGTGGGAGAGCTCTAGTCCCGGTTCGTATAACGAGCCGGGACTAGAGTTCAGCGCCTGTTAATCTCCCGCGGCGGTTCGATTCTGAAACCTTTAGTCCCGGCTCGTGTTTAGAACCGGGACTAGAGGTCCGCCTTGGAAGATGATCAGCCGGCGGCGTTGATTCATACGTGAAATTATTGCACCGCCGCCGCCTTGGAAGCTGATCAGCCAGCCCGCACGCACGCCGCCGGCCTCCCTCTGCTGACCGCCGGCCTCCCTCTCCTCTCCTCTATATAAAGCAACTCTAATCCATGGCCTTAAGCACATCCAAATCCCTCTCTAATATCCTCCCAAAAAGCCTACCCTTCGAAGATGCCGCTCGTGATCGCGCGCGTTCCTGAAGATCGGGTGTACCACCTCACCGCTGAAGGGATGAGTTTCACTGTCACGGTGACTCTCCGTGCATCAACGGTGGAGCGTTGGATCCGCGCCATCAAGAAGCAGTTCCTGGACGACGCACCGAGAAAATGTGTGGGTCTGGACAGCGAGTTCACCGACCCTCGCGAGGGTAAACAAAATCAGCGCGCCGCCGTCCTTCAACTCTCGGTGGCGTACGAGAATTTGGTCTTCCAAATATGTTGGGCTGATGAAGTGCCGCAGCTGCTCAACGAATTTTGCGGGACAAGACCATCAGATTCTGTGGCGCGGCTATCCACAATGATGTGAGGATGCTGAATCACTACGGAATTGACATTCCGTCTGTGTTCGACCTCCAAAAGGTTATCCCGAACCCCACCAACAATCCCATTCCGAGTCTCTATGACCTGTCCAATGCTATTATTGGGACAAAACTTGAGAAGAAGAAGAGGAAGAAGGACAAGAAGAAGAACAAGAAGGACGATGAGAAAGAAGAAGAAGATGAACTAATATTTGGTTGGGGCAACGTTCCATTGAGCTACGAGCAAGTGAAGTATGCCGCTCTAGACGCTCGCCTAGGCTTCGAGATTGCTAGGAGGCACTGGAAGCTACGTGGCTACAATAGCCATGTTGATCATCTCAACATTATTGTTGATGAGTAGATGGTGTGGTGTGGTGTGGTGTTTGATCGAGTCTTCTATTGTATGAGCTGTGAATCTTCTCTATGCTATGATGAATCATCAAATGAATTCTATTAATTTGCAAAATGTTTAAACCTTTGTTGATTCATAGGCATAGGAAAATTGCATAGGATAGAAATTCCTCTTTGATTGTAGCGGAAATCCCCTTCGGTGCCCGGGTGCAAAAAAGATAAATTTCTGTCAGATTCAAAAAATATTAGTTAATGCATTTTTAATTGAAAGTGGCAAAATTGTTAATAGTTTGAATAGTTAGAATAATTATTTTGAAAAACAGAAAAAGTTTTGGATTACTTATTTAAATTCGAACACTTTTTGAACTACGGTCTCGGTTTCGGGCTAGGGTTAGACATAACTAATTCAAAAAAATAAAAAAAATGGAAAACCTTCACATGGCATCCTTTTATGTGACCTACCACCTGGAAAAAATTATAAACATGAGTTATGGAGGTTTTTATAAAAAAAACCTTCACAGAAATGAGCTACGAGGTACAAAGATGTATGGTTTTCGACTGAAATTAGCTAGGGTATGACATTTAACATAGCAAAAAATGTCGGAACGAGGCAATTTTTGACACAGTTGTGTATCTTGGTTGTAGAGTAGTATTGACTAAGGGGTTAGGGTTTTCGTTGAATAAAAAATATTAGTTAATGCATTTTTAATTGAGTGGCAAAATTGTTAATAGTTTGAATAGTTAGAATAATTAATTAGAAAAGTATCCTCAAGATAAACCCCTAAAATCTCGAACAACGGGTATCATTACATGATCAATTCCATCCAATCCCCATCCACCTCATATGCCTACAGCGGACTACTCGCACAGCAGACTAATCTGGCCGCGTGGGGCCCCCTCTTTTCCTCCTCGGACACTTCCTGCAAAAATTGACGTGGTATATTTCTCCGATTTAATTTCCTGTAAAAACAACCAGAAACGAGACTTTGCTAAAAACAACGTCAGATTCAGCAGTTTTATTCAAATATGGGAAGACTCCGGAGCAAATTATGAAGCAATAAACAAGACAAAATAGCGTGCGACTAAACACATCGATGAATTGACGGATTTGTTGATAGAACAAAACACACGTTTTTGGTGGGATTCCGATGCACTGGAGCCCGACTCCGGCGAAACCGGAAGCTTGCACGTCCGTCTCGCGTCAAAAGAATAACACCCCTGATCCAACGGCTCACAAGCCCTCAAAAGAAACACACCCCTGATCCAACGGCTCACAAGCGCTTGAAAGAAACACATGATCTATGTGCTTCTTTAGTCGCGGCTGGTAACACCAACTAGGACTAAAGGCGGGCTTCATGGTCACTTTTCAAATTCACTTTTAGAAAAGATTTTGCCTAGTCCATATGTGTAATAATTGAAAATGAAAAAATGATTAATAGTTTGAAAAGATTTGGTTCTAAAAATCCAATGGCTTACAAGCGCTCGAAAAAGTTGGTGATGTCGTAAAGTATGCAGAAGCTATTCAAATTCATATGTAAAAACTTTTGAAATTATTTTTAATTGAAAATGACAAAATGGTTAATAGTTTGAATAGTTAGAATAATTATTTTAGAACACAAAAAATGGGTTTGGATTAGTTATTCAAATTCAAACACTTTTTATGTTGAACGTTTTGTCAGATTCAAAAGTATGCAGAAGCTATTTAAATTCAAACACTTTTCAAACTCAGTTTCAAAAAATTTGGGCATTTGCGCGACTAAAATTTGGGACTAGAGATGCATTTGCGCGGGCCTTTTCGGTTCCACCGAAAAGACCTCTAGTACCGGCTCGTGCCACAGACCGGTACTAGAGGTGTACCTCTAGTACCGGTCCGTGGCACGAGCCGGTACTAGAGGTGTTTGGGTATAAATACCCACACCTTATCCCTGTCCATCCCGCCACCCATGAACAGAGAAGCTCCGCCGCCGCCACGACGAAAACGACACCGTGAGGCTGCCGAAATCGCCGCCGCGTGCCGTCTCCCCTCCACGCGCCCGCGCCTCTCCTCCGCCGCCGCGCCTGCTCTCCTCCGCCTCGCCGCCGCTTCTCCTCCACGCGCCCGCGACTCTCCTCCACGCGCCCGCTCTCCTCCGCCTCGCCGCCACGCCCGCTACCCCGCCGCGTCGCCCGTACTCCTCCGCCTCGCCGCCGCAGCGCCGCGCCTCCGGCCGATCCGCCGTCCGCAAGAGGTAGTTTTTTTGGGTTTAGTTGTTTTTTGTTTTGTTTTTTAGTGTAATTTAGTGTTAGGCATTTTAGTGTTAGCAAATTAGGTGTAATTTTAGTGCAGATTAGGTGTAATTTTAGTGCAAATTTTATAGATTTTGCTTAGGTGTTAGTAGAAATTTTGCTAAGGTGGTGTGTAGAGTAGAAATTAGGTGTGTAGATTTTGCTTAGTTGAAATTTTGCAAAGGTGTTAGTAGAAATTTTGCTTAGTTGATTTTGCTTAGTAGATTTTGCTTAGTTGATTTTGCTTAGTCGACCAAGTGTTAGTAGAAATTTTGCTAAGGTGGTAGAGTATAAATTAGGTGTGTAGTTTAGGTACATTTTTGTGTTGTTTTTGTAGTGTAGGAAATTTAGTGGTAGGAAATTTAGTGTTAGAAATTTATTAGAAATGTTATTAGAAAAATTTGCTAAGTCAATTTGGAATGATCGTCGTATAAAAATTTAGTGTTAGCTGATTTTGCTGTTTTTTATGAGCCGAAAGAAATAATGTTGTCTTCTTGGCTATTCTTAATGCAAGCCGATGATTAGAATAGTCCATTATGCTTGCAAGAAGACTGTCTACAGAACCAAGGGTAAATGCAAGAACAATGCATTTATTTCTACTTCGTTCTTGTAGGCACTCTTTTTGCTGACTAATGGCTTTGACATATGAGGCTTCAGATATGTAAAACCACGTTCCCTATGCATAGTCATCTCCTTAATATCTTTGTTTGCTGTTTTTTATGAGTCGAAAAAAATATTGTTGTCTTCTTGGCTATTCTTAATGCAAGTCGATGATTAGAATTTTGCTAAGGTGTTAGTAGAAATTTTGCTTAGTTGATTTTGCTTAGTAGATTTTCCTTAGTTGATTTTGCTTAGTCGACCAAGTGTTAGTAGAAATTTTGCTAAGGTGGTAGAGTAGAAATTAGGTCTGTAGATTTTGCTTAGTTGAAATTTTGCTAAGGTGTTAGTAGAAATTAGAGTAGAAATTTTGCACAAATAAACATCTTTGTGCAATGATATATGAGGCTTTCTGTTGTTGATGTGCTAGACACTCTTTTTGCATTGTTGTATTTTAAGTGATACTAGAAATTGTTTACAAATTGCTAAGTGATACTAGAAATTGTTTACAAATTGTTGTATTATGTTAGGCGCAAAATCTAAGTCATTTTTATTTTGTTTTGTCTGTTTCTTCGAAAGCCGATGATTAAAAATGTGGTGGCACTAGGTGGTAACCCTAAAGGTCCGCGGAGCCTTGTGATATGCACAAGTACAAGTCTTGTGCATCCTACTTGGCTCCGCCGATCCTTCAGGGCTACTAATTAATTGTGTATCCGACCTAAGTATGAGGCGCAAAATCTAAGTCATTTGAAATGTGTGTCCAATTTAAATATGTATGAGGTACAAATCCGAAATCATTTTGTTTTTCTCTCTCTTTCCGAATACCGATGATTAAAATGTTGTGGCACACTATGTGATTCAGGGAGGTGCTAGCGGACCTTGTGATATGCACAAATAAACATCTTGTGCATACTCTTACTTGGTCCGCTTGCCCCGTTCTTGAACAATGTGTGTCCAATCTATGTATGTGGCATAAACTCGAATCATTTTGTTTCTTCTCTATGAATTGACAAAGCCGATGATTTAAACTATGCCACGGTAAAGGCAAGGAGAGTGTCTACAATGCCTTGTAGTATATACAATTGGAGTGTTTGTATTAATACATGGTCTTATAGACACTCTTTTTGCCTTGTTTTGCACGGCAATGATATATGAGGCTTTACATTGTTAACTTCTCGCATTTCGTAAATTTTAATATTACTTTTGAAACAAAATTTTGACTTAGATGTTTTTGACTTAGGTGTTCTCGGCGACGATGTCCATGTTGGACCAGAGGGGCGATATGCGGGACTGGGCTCCACCGGGCTGGCACTGGTAGGTGCTACCTTCCGGGACGCGCAGCTTGGTGAGGAATCCGGGTGACGTCGTCGACCCGGATCTTCTGTGGTGGCAGTCGCGTGGGCCACGCTCGGTGCAGAGGGAGCCGGCCCCCGAGGAGGTGGTACGTCGCCGTATCAGGGAGGAGGATGAGCACGTCCGTCGCTACGTGTATCTATTGGATAGGCAGTATGACAGTAGGTGGTCGTTTCTTCAGAGGGTTCCTCCTCACGTGAGCTATGACCCTGTGAGGGTTCCTTCTCTTTGGATTCGCAGCGCCGGCGGCTCAGCACCCCGCGGCTCAGGAACCGGTCGAAGCTAGTTTGAGAGCTCATGTATTAGTGATATTATTCGTGATGTACTAGAGTTAAATAAAAATGGACCCGAGCTATGTAACTACATTATTCTATATGTATTAGTGATATTTTGCATATTTCTTTTATGAACATTTTGATATGCTATATGTATTTTTCTGTTTTGTAATTAATTAACTATGTATTTTGCAATATTGATCATACTTTTGAGATATGGCGGGATAATTCAAAAAAGAGAGGGAAGAACTCTAGTCCCGGGTCGTATTACGAACCGGGACTAGAGGTCCTCGACCACGCCCGGGGTTACGGGCCACATGGGGAAGCCTTTTATCCCGGGTCGTAGCTGACCCGGGACTAGAGGTGAGGGCCTCTAGTCCCGCTTCCACAGTCCCGGGTGCCAATCCGGACTAGAGGCCCTAACGACCCTGGACTAGTCAGGCGTTTTCCACTAGTGAGCACCCACAGCCAGCCACAGCCAGCCGCAGCCAGCCCAAACAAAAGGGCCCTTAGGTATGTGATGACGTACTCCTGTCCTTCGGCCTCTTGAGTCAAAGCTGCTCCGATTACCTTTTCCTCGGCAGCAATGTAAAGCCGGAACGGCAGACCACGACTCGGTTTCCTCAGAACCGGAGGTTTAGACAAGCAAGCCTTTATCCGGTCAAATGCCTCTTGCTGCTCTGCCCCCCAGGTGAACTCGTCATCATTCTTGAGCCGAAGGATCTGTGTGAACGCATCAACTTTTCCAGACAAGTTAGTAATAAATCTTCTCAAATAATTTACCTTGCCTAGGAATTTCTGCATATCCTTTTTACAACTCGGCGCTTGTACTTTCCGGATGGCTTCAATCTTTGCCGGATCAATCTCTATGCCGGATTCATGTATGATAAAACCGAGAAACTTTCCAGCCGACACGCCAAAAGCACACTTCAACGGATTCATCTTGAGCCCATACCTCCTCATCCTTTCAAACGCGAGTCGTAAATCGGCCAAATGATTTAACTCGCCGTCCGATTTAACAACCATGTCGTCAATGTACACTTCCAGTACGACTCCAAGAAGATCGTGAAATATCAAGTTCATCGCTCTCTGATATGTGGCTCCGGCATTCTTCAACCCGAAAGTCATTACCGTCCACTCGAATAAACCGACGAACCCGGGGCAGCGAAACGCTGTTTTGGCCGAGTCTTCTTCGTCCATGAATATTTGATTATACCCCGCGTTCCCATCTAGAAAGCTGATGACCCGGTGTCCTGAGGTGTCATTGATGAGCATGTCGGCTATTGGCATAGGGTATTCGTCTTTGGGTGTAGCTCTGTTTAGATCTCGGAAATCTATGCAGGCCCTGATCTTACCGGATCCTTTCTTCTCGACTGGCACAATGTTAGAAATCCACTCGGCATATTTGCAAGGTCGGATAAAATTTGCTTCTAGAAGCCGGCCAATCTCCTCCTTGATCCGGTCGTATATTGCCGGGTTGAATTTACGAGCCGGTTGTTTATATGGTCTGAAACCGGCTTTTATCGGTAACCGATGCTCGACGAGCTCTCGGCTTAACCCGGGCATCTCGTGGTACTCCCAAGCAAAGCAGTCCACGTACTCCTTGACTAGCGCGATTAACTCGAATTTATAATCGGCTTCTAGATTCTGGCTTACAAATGTCGGCCTAGGAACAGTGCCATCCCCGATATCCACCTCTTCGAGCGGGTCGGCCGACGTAAAACCTTGTCCCAACTTGTCCATGTCGTCTGGTTCTTCAATTGCTTCACACATATCATTCCTCTCTGCCCGATACTTGTCCAGACGCTTCTGCAGCCACTCATTGTTGTTGGGATCCATTTACTTGAGACGCAGCCGATTGTTTCCAACCGGCTTTAAGGATACTGGCACGAATCCGTCCCTGGTAGCACTCAGGAAATCGAACTCGGATAGATCACGCCCCGAGAGACATGTAACATTCGAGTGTTGCCAATCAACAATGGACTCGGCTAAAGCAATACATGCCGAATTATCAGCATGAACAACTTCAATCTCGTCGTCGATCCATTGTACAAGTTGCTGGTGCAGGGTAGATGGCACACACTGATTCGCGTGGAGACAATCTCGTCCGAGTAACACTTTGTAGTTCCCGCACCTCGGCATCGAAGAACGCAGTAGCCAAAGTCTTGCTTCCCACTGTGAGCTCCAGACTAATAACTCCTTTGGCTTCTACTCCTTCTCATCCTTCGAACCCGTTCAATACCATGTTCGTCTTCATGAGGTCATCATCATCCAATTGTAATTTCTTGAAGACAGAATACGGCATCAGGTTTACCACAGCTCCTCCATCAACCATCATCCGGGTAACCGGCTTCCCGTTGATATGTCCTCTGATGTATAGAGGTTTAAGATGCTTAACCGGTTCCTTGGGTTTCTCGAAGACAACATTCTTGGGTCCGAAGTTGATCTGTGCTACCTCGGCTTCTTCTTCTACAGCACGAAATTCAGCAGGCAAATAATATACCATGTTAATATCCATACCTACCCGAGTTGGCGTGCTCTCGTAATCCAGTAGCTCTTCATCTGGTTGATTCTCCGAGTCATCCATCGCCAACTCTGAGTCTCCTGCTAGTTCCTCGCCCATCGAATCATCTGCCGAGTCTTCATTGTCTAACTCGGTATCCGACTCGTCTGATGTCGGATTGTCTTGTGTTTCCAAGTCTGCTGCTTCCACTTCATCCGCCCATGATGAGTAAGTAATGGCCGGTACTGCAACCGGCACTGATTCATTCTCCACAACAAGACTCGGTGCAATCAGCAATGGAACTGGCGGAGGATTCGGCTTTGGTACCCATACTTGAGTTGGCACCATTGGCCTTTCAGCGTTGAATTCGGCGTCTCTGGCTTGCTCGGCATCCTTCTCTGCCTTCTCCCGGTTCCTTGCCCTTTGCAGTTTCCGCTTCTGTGTCTTCGTTATACCCGGCGGACACCACTTTGGCTGGGTGTATTTTGGATCCCGGGGTTTGGCTATCTCGGTTTGGCTGGATCCGGCTTCATGGTTACTGGAGGTCATCTTAGGCACGATAGCAAATATCGGATTATCATTTGTTGGCCCCGTAACCGGGTCCTTCAGCTTCAGCACGTGCGTCCCAATAACCAATGAGTTGTCCGGGATCGACCTTCTCACTATGTCGGCTGCCTTGGCTCCCTGCTCTTTGACTCGCAAGTAAGAGGACTCACCGGGATACACGACTCGGCTTTGCATAGATTGCCGGGTCACTTGACGCTTGAATTCTCCAGCGATTCTTGATGCCGGTAGCTTCTCTCGGTGGATGGTGACCTCGGTCGCTTCCCATGTTGCCGAGTTACTTTGGATCCGGCCTGGCGCACATACTTGTTCAGAAGCATATCGAAAGTCGGCTTGATTTTCTTTGGCCTGTATTCAACGTGATTTGTCTTCCACTTGCCGATTTCCGGGTTTCTGGGCCTCATAAACCGAGGTTGCCCCCCGAGTTCCGGATTCTGGATTCCGGATTCTCTCGCCCGTGGCTGTTGCCCCCCGAGTGTGGAGTTCTTGACGGTGATCTTGATGACCTCCTGTCCACCGGGTTGCCGGGTCAGTGTGATCTCTCTCCTTGCTTCCTTGACTCCAGCTTCTTACCTAGGCTCATCAACAACCACGTTAGATTTGTTAGCGCATTCGACCGCCTCTGGCCGAAGAAGAACTTTCTTTCCCTCGAGATCTAGCACGTTCATTGGGAACGGCTGTGTGTCAATGGCCATGCCGGCAAAGCTTAATCGTCCATCATTGAGGGACAATTGAATCTGTGGATGAATGACATTGCAATCATTAGTAGCATGAGAGAAAGAATTGTGATACTTACAATAAGCACGTCGCCTTAATTCATCAGGTGACGGGATAACATGATTGACTCGGATCACTTTATCCTTTAAAAAGGCATCAAATATTTTATCACATTTGCCTACGTCAAAGCTACACTTTACCTCATCATCCCGGTTTTTGCGAACCGGCATTAGGTCATCACACATAAAGGGTTTAGCCTTACTCGGCCAAACAAACTCGGCTACGTAAACATCAGTTTCATCACCGGAGTCGGCATCATACTCGACAGAGTTAAGCCGACCCCTGTTCATCCGATGCGAGTCTTTGGACTCGTTGACTCGGCTTTCATGAGCCAGAGCTCTCTCCTGAACCTGCCCGACAGAGGAGAACTCGTGTCCTTCTAGCTTCTCCTTTAGATATGTTCTCAACCCGTTAAAAACTAAGTCGGCCATATCTCTCTCAGTTATCGCCAACCTATAACATCGGTTTCTAGTATTTCTAAATCTCTTGATATAATTGGATACCGATTCATCATGTTTCTGCTTAACCGACGTAAGATGGGACAACTTTAACTCGACCTCTCCGGTATATAAGTGCTCATGAAACTTTCGCTCCAAGTGAAACCAAGTGTGTATAGAGTTAGGAGCTAAAGCCGAATACCAAGAAAACGCAACCTCGGTTAACGACAAAGAGAACAGACGAACTTTGATGTGATCATGATTAGCTTCGCCTAATTGAGCCAAATATTGGCTAATATGTTCCCATGTCGACCTGTTATCCACCACATTAAACTTAAAAAACTCAGGGACTCTATAGCCAGGTGGGTAGGGTTGTAAATCAAAATACTCGGGATAGGGTTTAACGTAGGTTATATGTTTCGGCATAATCCCGAGTCTGTCATAAGTTATCTGATCCAACCTCTTCTGGAACTCGACCAGTAAATCGTCCCCATTGGCCGATTGACTCGGAACAAGAGCAGAATTGGTCGCAGGGCCGGCTTGTATCCAAGGAGCCAAATTCGAATTCGGCATTGACTCGCGTCCCGGAAGTTGCACCGCTGTGATGGGGTCGTTGCATAGAAAACAAAAAATTTTCCTACGAAACAAGCGGAAGAAACCCCAAGGATCTAGATCTATTAGACGAAGGTAGCGAAGTGGAGATCCAATCTCTTACCCTTGAAGATCGAACAAACGCGTTTTGTCGGTGCAGGGGTTGGCTAGTCGATCCCCGCAACTAGACTCATCTAGTCGCGAGGAGATGTATTTCCTCGAAGTCCAATCCGACGAAGTGCCACAAGGGGTAGCACCTCCGCGGTATCCACACGTACGGCTCGATGTAGATCTCCGCCTTCTTGATCCCGCAAGCAAGGTGGAGATGGCTAGATGGATCTCGGCACCACGACGGTTGTGGTGGCGTTGATGGTGTAGACTTCCCACGAGCAGGGCTTCGCCAAGCCAAGCAAGAGGGAGAGGGAGACATGGTGCATCAGCCCTACGGCTAGGGGTGGTGCAGCAAGGGAGGAGGTGTATCTCGCGGCAGCCCTCCGGGAGGGGTGGCGCAAGTGGTGGAGGTGGAGGGAGAAGAGGGGGGCGGCTAGGGGTAGCAATGGGCAGCCAAAAGGGTGCCGCACCCCTCCCCTTGCCCCTCCTTATATAGGAGGCCAAGGGGGGTGCGCCCCACCCCCTCCTAGGGCCGGCGGCTAGGGGAGGAGTGGCCCCCAAGCCAGCCGCCCTAGGGTTAGGGTTTGGTGGCCGGCCCCCTTCCCCTCTTGGGCTCCAAGCCCACACGCATGGGCCCCTTAGGGCTGTGGTGCGGCTGGCCCATGAGGCCAGTCCACCACCCCTTTAAATCATGTGGGCCCCATACTCCTATGGGCCCCACTTCTAGACCCCTCTAGAACCTTCTAGAATCTTCCGGAACCCTTCCAGAAAATCCCGGAACTTTTCCGATACCTCCGGAAACCACTTTCCTTATATGAATCTTATTCTCCGGACCACTCCGGAACTCCTCGTGATGTCCGGGATCCTATCCGAGACTCCGAATCACCATTCGTTCATTCCATCAAATATCTCATCGCTAACCCTAGCTACATCGGAGCGTTAAGTGTGTGACCCTACGGGTTCGAGAACATGCAGACATGATCATATCAATAATCAACAGCGGGACCGGGATGCCCATATTGACTCCTACATATTCAACGAAGTTCTTTATCGATTGAACCACGATGCCGGAGATTCTTAATCTCGTATACGATTCCCTTTGTCTCACCGATATTTAATTTGCCCGAGATTCGATCGTCGATATCCCCATATCTAGTTTCATCTCGTTACCTGGCAAATTCTCTTTACTCGTCCATAATATAGGATCTCCGTGATTAACACTTAATCACATGGTTGCAACCTTTCTGATGCTATATTACCGAGAGGGCCCAGAGATATCTTTTCCGTCACAAGGAAGGACAAATCCCAGTCTTGATTCATGTCACCCAACAAATACCATCGGAGATACCTGAAAGCCACCTTTATAATCACCCAGTTACGAAGTGACGTTTGATGTCCACAAAGTACTCCTCCGGTAAACGGGAGTGACATAATCTCATGGTCTAAGGAAACTATACTTGGCATACTAAAAGTGTTGGCAATAAAACTGTTGTGACACGATCAATTGCAACTCTTTATTATTTGGGTCTTGTCCATCACATCATTACTCCTAATGATATGACTCCGTTATCAAGTGACTATAACAAGTCCATGGTTAGGAAACTCTAACCATCTCTTGACTAACGAACTAGTCCGGTAGAGGCTTACTAGGGACACCTGTTTGTTTATATTCCACACATGTATTATGTTTCCAATTAATACAATTATAGCATGGAGAATAAACTATTATCATAAACATGAATATGCTAATAAACCATTTTATTATTGCCTCTAGGGCATATTCCCAACAGTCTCCCACTTGCACTAGAGTCAATAATCTAGTTTACATTTTCTCGATCCAACACTCATGGTGTCTAACACTCATGGAGTCTCAGTGCTGATCATGTTTGCTCGTGGAAGAGGTTATGTCCGTGTTCTGTACTATACAGTTCTTTATGTTCTTTGCAAAACGTCAATGTCACCTAATTTGACATTACTTTATCATCTCATGATAAACCTATTATCATCACATGATAATTCACATCATCACATGATGAATATAATATATTTGGTTAGAGAGTGAGATTTTCGTTTCCCTTTTTATGCCTACATGACGTATGATCAGTCAAGAGAACTTTCACATAGCATGTGCACCCGGAACTCACTCAGTCTTGAAACAAAATTTCTCAAACCATAATATTATATCTTTTAATCCTTGAATTAATCATATACTCCTATATGTTGTAGACTCACAAATCGACAGTGCTATAAGTCACTTCGATATTTTTGATCATGCTTTCGCTGCGCTTCTGCTATCATGAGATCCCTAATCTAGTTTGGTTTTATGACTTCAACCAAGTCTACCAATCTCTAGATTCTATTATCTCAACTCCATGAAAAATGACTCCTCATTTAACATGTTCTTCTAACCAAGAACTTGGGTCACATATCATCAAATACAAACACATGGTTCTTATATGTTTAGTCCTATGAACGATTCATAGCGAATTCTAACATATCCTCCAACCATCATTTTGTACTGAGTTATCAACTCAATGTTTCACCTATTTCTCACAAGCAAAATAAACCTTTCTTCTACTTGTTTATTTTGAACTCCTTCAAAATCTTACTTAGGTAAACATCCTGACATAATGTTATCAAACATATCTATCCTCCATAGATACATCCATCTCCATGGATATTTGACTTAACTTCATAAGTTATACGTTGGATCCTGACTTATTTACAACATTTATGAAATCTCCATTTCACTACAAACAAGATGTTGTAAACTCCCACTCAAATATACACCATACACATATTAAATTGTGAAACCACTTTGGCTCCCACTCAGAAATATGTTATCATTATATTTGACCATGATTTAACTAGCTCCCACTCAAACATATGTCACCACATATTTTGATCTTGGAAAATAGTTTCTGCTCTAACTTAACATATGTCACCACATATCTTAATTAGATCACACTCGTGTATTTTCTCGATATTTTGGACACCTCCAAAATTCTTAATTAACTATTAATATCGAGAACTCTTTATACGAAACGCTAGTACTTTACTAGCTTTAAGTTTTATTTATTCTCTACAAAACACCTTTTGAGGAATAAATATGTGAAACATCACTTTCACAAAATCAAGCAACAATTACTTTGTGATTTAAACTTAACATAGGATGACTCTTAGTCACTTTCGTATTTAAGGTTTCTATTTCTTCTTTGTAGTTTCGTAGGTATGTCTTGTTTCTCAAACATGACAAGTAAATCATGAATATTATTTTGTAACCTGACAAAATTTATATTCTTGAATCCTACTTTTCTTTAGACAAGCTAAACCGAAATTCAATGATCACCATCATCAATTCCTTTATGTGTCAAGTTTTAACCAACATAGCACTTTACATATGTGCCACTTGATACATAAACAAGCAAGGTTTTAGCTTTTCCATTCCATCAATTCTTTTATCAATGAAACCTTTTCACGATAAATCCACTAAAACATTTAACACAATCAACAATTGATTTGTCCCTTTTAGTCTCTCATTGTGGAATCTCTATTCATAGTCACATATGAATATACTACAAACTTTATTTGCAATAGTTTCTAATTATCTCATAATTAATGAAACCACTGTTTCACATAACTCATATGCGAAATGCAAATCATTAAATAGATCCTTATTTCTAAACAGAGTGTTTATCAAATAAATCTAAATGCTATTATTAAACCCCCGAAATAAAACCCTTCTTTGAGACCACACAATATCAAATAGTGTGTGATTACAATATCTTAGGACATATCAAACTCCTTTGAAATATTCTAAACATTGTAATTTGTGATAACACTTGTCACAAGTCGCATACTAACATATAACTCAAATATTTTGTCTCTTTTGATCAAATCATAAAGACTCAATTTTCTTGTTAACTTAATATCCTAAACTCCAGAAATTTATTTGATCTCATCAAATATCATAACTCGAATAAATACACCTATTTAATCATTTATGATGGAGTACACAAAATAATGACATCTCACATTTGCTGAAAATACAACCAACACTTGTGTTTATCTTCGGCAACTCATGACACACTTCCAAAGGGTGGCATTTTTAGTCATACTCCTTACAATAAGGCGCATTGATAAAACATCAAAATGTTTATTCAATATTTAGCACGACTAAAACAATTGTCATTATTAAGTTTTGGATATTTTAGTATGTCTCATATTTTATAAATGTTCAACCAATTTATCATCTAGATTATAATAAGAATAACACACTTATAATCGAAACTTGTGATTTCCAAAAAGGATCACTCATGAAAATAGAACAACCATTGTCTTTAACATGAATAACCGTCTCACATAAGCAAGACACACTAATTAAAATCACACTTAATTCGATTACAAAACTTATTCAAATCCTTTAATCCAAATGATAAATGTAGAGACAGATCGTTGCCAGCATCAACTCCTTGATTGCCACTATTCCACAACGTCTTCCCATATCCTTTATGCAAATCTCAAGCAGCAGGTTCTGTTTTCATAAAACAGAATGAGTATCAAATACTTATCGAAACCGCCACAATTGCAATTTGGACTTAAACACTTATAACATGTATATCAATATATACTTTCTGCCTTGTCAACTTCTCTTGCTATGGGTTCCACTTTGACATGACGCAGCCGAGACACAAACTCATAGAAAGTGATCAAATCCCTTCCCATGACATAGTCTCCGACATAATTCTTGAAGCTGGGGAGAAGCTAGCGTATCACCCCATCTATCGCGAAACCGTCATTCATCTCGTGGTTCCAAACAAGCACTAGACGATGATGTATCTCATGCATTATCCTCAGGTGTTGTTCCAAGCAAGTGTTCTCTTCCATCTTGAGTGAAAGAAAACCGTTCAGACATTCAAACCTTACAATTCTAACTTGTGCTGAAAAACTATTTTTCAGCTCACCAACAATCTCCATTGCAGTCAAGTTCTTGAATTGTCTACTTAGGTCAGAATTCATGAAGGTGCACATCATCCACTTGACTTTCAAGTAGGTGGTTCAAAACCACTCCATGTACTCTTCATCACTTGCAGAAAAGTTTGGGTTTATCTCCTATTGGTTCTTCTAGCACGTAGAGCTGAGCATTGGTGTGTAGGACTTCTTTCAGACGCAGGTACTACTTAACAAATTTGACCCATCGAGACGCAGTTTTTCAGCAACGAACAGACTACCGTAGTCAACCATGATCTACAAGGATTTTTGCAAAGACATCTGGACTTTTGTTTATGATAATTTTAGTTCATCTTAATGAACTCCCACTAAACTCAACATCTCTCTGGTTGTTTAGTGACACACGATCCAAATCCACTACACCACAACCGATCATCACGTGAGATGATGTAGCTTCAAAGGTGAACATCACCATGTTGATCATATCATCCATATGACTCGTGTTTAGCCTTTCGGCTCTTGTGTTCCGAGGCCATGTCTGTACATGCTAGGCTCGTCAAGGAAACCGTAGTATTTCCGCGTGTGTAAATCTGGCTTACACCCGTTGTATGTGAACGTTGAATCTATCACACCCGATCATCACGTGGTGTCTCAAAACGACGAACTTTCGCAACGGTGCATACTAGGGAAGAACACATCTTGATATTAACGTGAGAGATCACCTTATCATGCTACCGTCGCGATCACATCTAAGCATAACAATAAGGTGCATAAAAGGATTAACATCACATGCAATTCATAATTGTGATATGATATGGCCTTTCTTCTTGTGCTTTTGATCTCCATCTCCAAAGCACCGGCATGATCTCCATCACCGGCATGATCTCCATCATCTGTGGCGCCATCACCATGGTTGTCCACCAACTATTGCAACTACAACTAATGCTACTCTTAGCAATAAAGTAAAGCAATTACATGGTGATTCAATGACACGCAGGTCACATAAAATAAAAGACAACCATATGGCTCCTGCCGGTTGCCGTACTCGACGACATGCAAGTCGCGAAAGATTACAAACATGATCATTGCATACATTATCACAAATCACATATTGGCCATACCACATCACATGACCCCCTCTGCAAAAACAAGTTAGACGTCCTCTACTTTGTTTATGCAATTTTTACGTGGCTTGGGTCAACGAGATAGAACCGTTCTAATCTACGCAAAACCACAACGGTGATATAGTAGTTGCTTATTTACTCATCCTTTTGAAAGGCCTTCCATTGAAAATTGCATCTTCACTAAAGCAAGAGAAACAGACACCCGCCAGCCACTTATGCAAAACAAGTTGCATGTCAGTCGTGGAACCGGTCTCTCGTGCGTGGACGAGTAAGGTTGGTCCGGGCCGCTTCATCTCACAATACCGCAAAGACGCAAAGTGCACGCGAGAAGGTAGCAACATAAAATATCAACGCCCACAACACTTGTGTTCTAATCGCACCAACATCTACGAATAGATCTAGGCTCTGATACCACTGATGGGGTCGTTGCATAGAAAACAAAAATTTTCCTACGAAACAAGCGGAAGAAACCCCAAGGATCTAGATCTACTAGACGAAGGTAGCGAAGATGAGATCCAATCTCTTACCCTTGAAGATCAACAAACGCGTTTTGTCGGTGCAGGGGTTGGCTAGTCGATCCCCGCAACTAGACTCATCTAGTCGCGAGGAGATGTATTTCCTCGAAGTCCAATCCGACGAAGTGCCACAAGGGGTAGCACCTCCGCGGTATCCACACGTACGGCTCGATGTAGATCTCCGCCTTCTTGATCCCGCAAGCAAGGTGGAGATGGCTAGATGGATCTCGGCACCACGACGGTTGTGGTGGCGTTGATGGTGTAGACTTCCCACGAGCAGGGCTTCGCTAAGCCAAGCAAGAGGGAGAGGGAGACATGGTGCAGCAGCCCTACGGCTAGGGGTGGTGCAGCAAGGGAGGAGGTGTATCTCGCGGCAGCCCTCCGGGAGGGGTGGCGCAAGTGGTGGAGGTGGAGGGAGAAGAGGGGGGCGGCTAGGGGTAGCAATGGGCAGCCAAAAGGGTGCCGCACCCCTCCCCTTGCCCCTCCTTATATAGGAGGCCAAGGGGGGTGCGCCCCACCCCCTCCTAGGGCCGGCGGCTAGGGGAGGAGTGGCCCCCAAGCCAGCCGCCCTAGGGTTAGGGTTTGGTGGCCGGCCCCCTTCCCCTCTTGGGCTCCAAGCCCACACGCATGGGCCCCTTAGGGCTGTGGTGCGGCTGGCCCATGAGGCCAGTCCACCACCCCTTTAAATCATGTGGGCCCCATACTCCTATGGGCCCCACTTCTAGACCCCTCTAGAACCTTCTAGAATCTTCCGGAACCCTTCCAGAAAATCCCGGAACTTTTCCGATACCTCCGGAAACCACTTTCCTTATATGAATCTTATTCTCCGGACCACTCCGGAACTCCTCGTGATGTCCGGGATCCTATCCGAGACTCCGAATCACCATTCGTTCATTCCATCAAATATCTCATCGCTAACCCTAGCTACATCGGAGCGTTAAGTGTGTGACCCTACGGGTTCGAGAACATGCAGACATGATCATATCAATAATCAACAGCGGGACCGGGATGCCCATATTGACTCCTACATATTCAACGAAGTTCTTTATCGATTGAACCACGATGCCGGAGATTCTTAATCTCGTATACGATTCCCTTTGTCTCACCGATATTTAATTTGCCCGAGATTCGATCGTCGATATCCCATATCTAGTTTCATCTCGTTATCTGGCAAATTCTCTTTACTCGTCCATAATATAGGATCTCCGTGATTAACACTTAATCACATGGTTGCAACCTTTCTGATGCTATATTACCGAGAGGGCCCAGAGATATCTTTTCCGTCACAAGGAAGGACAAATCCCAGTCTTGATTCATGTCACCCAACAAATACCATCGGAGATACCTGAAAGCCACCTTTATAATCACCCAGTTACGAAGTGACGTTTGATGTCCACAAAGTACTCCTCCGGTAAACAGGAGTGACATAATCTCATGGTCTAAGGAAACTATACTTGGCATACTAAAAGTGTTGGCAATAAAACTGTTGTGACACGATCAATTGCAACTCTTTATTATTTGGGTCTTGTCCATCACATCATTACTCCTAATGATATGACTCCGTTATCAAGTGACTATAACAAGTCCATGGTTAGGAAACTCTAACCATCTCTTGACTAACGAACTAGTCCGGTAGAGGCTTACTAGGGACACCTGTTTGTTTATATTCCACACATGTATTATGTTTCCAATTAATACAATTATAGCATGGATAATAAACTATTATCATAAACATGAATATGCTAATAAACCATTTTATTATTGCCTCTAGGGCATATTCCCAACACGCTCGCCTCCCCATAGAGTGCCAAAACTTGCCAGTGAACCAGTGTGATAGGGTGCTAAACGGAATACAGAGATCGGACAACGACAAGATGCAAACAACCGGGATTGATTAGTCCGTAATTGGCAAATACATCATATGTTCCAGTCGACCTATTCCACCCCTTATCTTAAAAATTATGGACTCTTGGGTAGGGTGTAATGAAATACCGGATAGGGTTTTAAGTACTTCTAGTTCGCATACGAGTTGTCATAGGTTATCTGATTTAACTCTTCGGAACACAGTAATCGTCCCCGTACCGTGACCGGACAAGAACATAATGGTCACCCCTTGTGCAAGGACGAATGAATCGAATTGACTCGCGTCCCGGACTGCACCGCTGGTCCCTCCTGACCGCCGGGGGTAAACTCCGGGGGAGTCGACAAGAATGTAAAACCGGTTTTCCCTGTTGGCTCATCGGTTGTGTGTCGTGTTTGGCCTGGGTGGTGTTTTTTTAGTCTCCGTCATGACAGCAAAACACTATTCTACTGTAAACAGAAACTAAATCTCGGTAATGTTAGAGCAAGACTGACTTCGAGAGTCGGGTGAGTTCAGAGATGCGCTATGCCGATCCGAACGCGTGGTACACCTGCGATCAACTGAGCTGGCCTCATACCACTCCTCTCTCCTTTTCCGCTTAGCCGCAGTGCCTCGAACTCCTCGCTCCTCTTCTTTTCCACTCATCCAGACCTGGCGTTGTTCCTCCGACATATCCTTGATAGTAGGCTTGATGATGTTGTTGGTGGTGATGTTGGATAGATCTGTAGCCTTAGACCCGGTCATTGTTGTCCGAGTTAGGTTAGAAATCTTTCCTCAGCGGAGTCGCCAAAAAGTGTGTTGCGATTAAAACGCGTCACACGAACATGTCCTCGTGTACCCGCGGTGCCGGGGGAGATACTCCGCAACTCGCCCCGCGGGAGACCGGATCAAGGCGCGATACGCAAGACAATGACCCGGTGCTTTTTGAACCAGACGCCCCAGCACCTCGGGAGGGACCCCGTCGGAGGTGGCCGGCGACGATTGGCTGAGTTAAGCCGGATTGGACCGCTCTCAACTCGGTTGTCAATATTCGTCGAACTCTCGCGAAGTCGCCGAACAACGGAAGCAGGAACAAGGGTTGAGGGTAAAAAGTAGGGTTTGTATTGATTATCGATTGTTTGCTTAGCTTCAATCGGCCATCACCTCCTACATATATATAGCGAGGCGGCTGGACTTTCTGTACAAGCAATTGTACTTCTACACGGATTACAATTCATAGCGTAGGTCGGTTTCTAACTCTAAACTAGATAAGTTTCCTGACCGGCGTCGTGTTGGATTCGGACTGTAAGCGCTGTCTCCGGCCTTTTCTGGAAAGTTCCCTTTTGCTCTCTCCGGGTCGATCCCGAACTCTTTCTGACGTCGCCGACTTCCGTTTTTAGGCTTTGGAAGCATCATCACCTCGCGTCCGGTATCTCTGGTGCAGCTTCTGGAATCTTCAGGAGCACAAATCTAACCTGCATCGGGTCTTGAACAACGGGTTCTGGCTTGAACCGAGTCAACTCCTGCCGGGTCGTCATCCCTGGTTTTCTCCAAGTCGTCCATTTCCTTCCGGGTGAGCTCGAACCTGTGACCCGGTTTCTGATCAAACCGGGTTAACTCCTGTCGGGTTGACTCCTGCTGGGTTACCACCGAGTCGCCATTTCTCCGAGTAGGCTTGATCCGGGACCTGCCAAAAACGGGTGATAACAGTATGTTTTCATAATCATATTTGAATATCTTCTCTCGTGAAAAAATAAACATTTTTTACCGAAAGACGTTGCATTGTAAGTGACCCGAAAATCGTAGTGGCAACTAGATGATGGCAACTACGTGGGAAATGGTTCACCAACTAGATGAAAAATCGTCGGCAACTAGATGGACAAAAATCATGTCGATGCGAGAGTGACGACCACACACTCATGTATGGCCTTCGTTTCATTTACGCTTCTTCTTATCTCCATGACAATCGAAAGAGATGAACTAATGTGATGTTTTCAATTCATAAAACGTATGGCAACCACGCGACCAATCCGTTCCATGGCTAGATGATGCCAACTACGTGGAAAATGGTTCGGTAACTAGATGGTGGCAGGTACGGGGAAAATGCCGATGGATGGAATGGGACGACCGGACGACTTGACTTCTCCACTGACATGCGGGTCCTCCAAGGAAAATTTTAGTGCCATTTCTCTCTCCAATATTTATTACTTCAGAAATATTTCCAATTTTTCTTTATTTTTCTAGATCAATGAATCTCGTACTCATCATCTAATTTGACGCACATAATCACAAAAAAAGATATACTAATATACTAAATTCCGAGTTTATGTAAAACACATTATATTTTCATAATCATATTTGAACATATTCTCCCTTAAAAAATAAACACTTATTGCATAGGAAGTGACCACAAAATCATATTGGCAACTAGATGATGACAACTACTACCTTCGCTCTGTAAAAGAAGGTGTATAAACTTTATCGAAAGTCAGTTTGACCAATTATTAGAGAAAATTATAAACCTCCACAATATGAAATCGGTCTTATTAGATACATTATTAAATATATTTTTATTATATATCTATAGAATATTAAATAATTAATAATTTTTTCTATACACTTAGTTAAACTTTACTTTGTTCGACTTTAGAAAAAATTATGCGCCTTTTTTTTCAGAAACGGAGGTAGTACGTGGAAAATGGTTCATCAGCTAGATGAAAAATCGCCGGCAACTACACTCATGTATTGCCTTCCTTTCATTTCCGCTTCTTCTTATCTCCAGGACAATCGAAAGAGATGAACTAATGTGATATTTTCAATTCATAAAATGTACGGCAACTACGCGACTAATCGTCGCGACTAATAGTCCAAGCAAGCCCCGACAAACATCGAGTCCGCGGTGGACCATCCGCGGAAGCTCCATGTTGTCCCTGAGCTCTCCATGCCGGCGCCCGCCAAGTGCTCGACGGAATGCCAAGACATAATTTCCCAGCAGTGCGAGGCGGTCTCTGCTGGTCTCGCACGCACACACGCCTTCACTCCCCTGGAGCAGGCTGCAGTCCTAGCGGCGACCAGCACGGCGACTGCTAGGTCGGTATCCCTCACAGAAGTCGATCATGCTACGGCTGTCCGAGGTTTGGGAGTGGTGCTTCGCAGCGTACAACAAAAGGAGGGAGATGAGGAACGGCCCATGCCATGGCCGTCCTTTGTCTGCTATTGGCCGATAAAGATTTCACTGAAGCCACAGCAAACGCCTCAAGGTATAACACTGAAACTTGTGATTGAGGATATGATTACAGAAAATTTCCTAGAGGATGGCAATAGATGGAAGTGTAAAGAGGGATGGCAATGCTTATTTGGAGAAATTCTAGTGGAAGTTGCAGATGCAGTGAGGCAAAATGCTAGAGTTTGTTGTTTCATGAGAATATCTGATAAGGATGACATGTTCAGGTATCCTCCGTTTGCATCAAAAGAAGCCAAAATTACAAGGACTGGATATAGTGTGTCTGCTACCACCCGTAATGCTCCAGTGAAGAGTGGGGAAGCTTTTACAGTTTTAGTCCTCAGAAATATAGACATGGGGAGTGTGTCTCATGGAAATTGCAGCATACTTATGCAAGCTAGAATTAGCAGCCAACTTATTGTCCTTGTGTTCATTTGCCAAGAGGATAATTGGGGAACTTATTTCATTCAAGCCCTTTCCCTACCAGCAACAAAAGGTGCTGGTCCTATTATAGCCGTGGCATTCATGAGAAGGGGAGCCATGCTGAATTTTTACAGTCTAGAAGTACTAGTGACTTCACTGCTTTTTTTTACAACAAGTGCATGTCGGTTTTGGACTGAAAGACTGCATAGTGATGTGGCGATTATGTTCATGGGGGCCTCGAGAGGACTTTTAGCAGCTCATATTCATGTAATGGATGCACACAATTCTATAATATTTCAAGAAAACAAGTCTATCTTCTGTTTCAGCTACAAGCAAAGCCAGCCTAACTTTGGCTGTTACGATCAGTGGGACCCTGGTATTCTAAAGTACACTCATGCATACACCCTGATTGTCTTTTTAACAAGAATGCAGTTCAGTTATTGGAGAAGAGAATTTCCTGGAATTCTTGACATCTGCTTATTTGTCCATCCTTGCAAGGCGGGAACGACAGGTATCCATGCAATATGCAAAGGAGTCTCAATGGGTATTGACTGCAGTAACATGCAAATGCATAAGTGTTGTGCGGGTAAAGAGGTGCTCATACATGCGGAAAAATCTCATCTAAGAGCCAATCCTATGGAGCTATTTACAGGAGATGCTGTCAGTATATGGTGCGGCTGTACAGAATCCCAATGCATCAATATAGGGAGGCCAGATTATCATCATTGCTCTGCTAGGAGCTATCCAAGTCGTGAGGATTATTGTTTCATGTGGGCATCTGAGCACGTTACAAGGTGTTCTTGGGAGTTGATTCATTTGGTGATGGCTACTTGTCATGGCAATTTTGTTACCAACGAAAAAGTCACCATTGCTCTGTTTATTTCCGTCACGGAACTGTTGGGACTGCAGTTGTTTCTACTGCCATTGCTAATCAGAATTGTAGCACCATGGAACCCAGGCGAGCAGAATACAATAAGTCCCTGCTTGTACATGGTGTCAGCTTACGAGTCTTCAACCTTTCATGGTGGGGATAATGTTATGCCTCAAGCCACTTACTACCTCGATGTCGTCCTCAACATGATACATATCAACTGTGGCTACTACGAAGATCAAGTAATTGATTCATGGCCCAGCTCTGTAATTGATTCCGAGAAGAATGTTTCTAATAGGCAAAACGGGAGCTACGGTATTCTGGCCAGCTGGACACTAGCAAACCAATTCACTAGACTGCAACACACATGGAAGAAAGCAGTCCAGAAATTATTGGCTGGTCAGTCAATAAGTTTGGCTAGAGGTACAACTGAACCAATACTCACTTTTGATGTGTCCGCAGTAATCTCTCCTTGCTGGATACTTTTCATTCCGGTGTACATTCATTATTTCCTCATGGAGAACTGGATACCAGCTCTTAGTGCAACATGTTGCTTTTGCTTACTTCCTGGAGCCGCAGAACAGTGGACTAAGGAGAAATTTTCAACGGCCCAACAATTGCTCCACCGCAAAAGCGACATGGTAGGATGTATGGTCAGTTCTCCGATCAACACGCCATGGGATCCTGGTGCACAGATTGGACAAACAGCTCCTGCTGTTGTTCCGTTTCAACCAGCTCTAGCCTTCTGGACAACTCCTGATGATGTTGTGGGATCCTGGTGGTTTCACATCGACACTCGGCTTGAGGGCAAGCCGAAATTTAAGGAGAGGGGAATGTCACGGACTGCACCACCAAATGGGCCTTGGTGGCGTGGGCCGGCTTCGGGGCCCAACTTGGCGAGGATGGCAACTACTTAAGGGAAGAGACACACTATGAAGAGGGGATCGATGATGAATGTATTTTGGCCGAGTGCCTCTTCCTCCTCTGCTTTCCCCTTCCTCCTGTTCTTCTTCTCCCCTTAGATTCTCCTCTAGTGTATCAAAACTATGCCGAATCAATGATCTCGAGCTATTTGGTGTGTCGCCATTAGCAAGATCGTAACAAAATGCATGGGGTGGGATAAGTGATAGTGATAAGTTCACTCGTATTGGTGTATACGGTACTCGTTTCATTTGCAAATCTTCTTATCTCCGGGACAACGGAAGGAGATTGATTAATTTGATGTTGCATAATACGCGGACCAAATAGATGGGACCAAAGAGAAATTAATTAATTTAAGGCCTGCGTTTTGGTACCTACGGCAATTACTGTCAGTATTTGATCTGTAGTCAAAACTGAATATGACTTCAGTTAGTTTTCACCTTATCTATCAAACTATTTGAACTAGGTATTGAAAGTTAGTTTGCTCATCCGTGCTTCTTACATTGCATAAAGAACTTATATACAATATTGGACTCTTGTTACTTCTAGTAGATACAGAGAGTCGTAGATTGTCATCGATGAGATGATGATGCGCTAAGCGGGTAGCGCATGCTTGAGCGACGTTATAGATGAATGCGATCACGTCCCCCACCTACGAGGACCACGAGAAGACAGTGATGGTTAATTGGATACGAGATGAGGCAGGAGCCAAGGCTCTAAGAAAACTACTTTTTGAACCTCCCTGGATTAGCAAATCTTTTATTTTCTTCTGTGTTCTGAATTTTATTGTCGGTCTTCCTAAGATGCCAGTTCATGGTTAGGAGATCTTGTATTGTTTCCCTATGCTTATATCAATGAATGCCAACCAAGGTTGGATCTTTCAAAAAAAACGTGGGGGTGGATGGAATATGAGTTTTGGATGGAAAGAGATGAGGCGGCTTCAGCTAGTCAAATGCTAGGTCAATAACGACTTTAGAGAGTTGAGAATGTATGTTAAACGGATTCAAATTAAAGGTATATACTTAATCATGTTTCTGCCCGATCTAAACATCATGCTGGCAAAGAAGAGAGAAGCAAGTGGGATTTAGAACCTGTCGCAACAGTGGAACATGGGGTTCCCCTGATGTGGTCAAAGTGGGTCCACCGCCTATGGACCCACCAAGAAGGCAAGCAAGGCCAAGGTTCAAGACTGGCAGATGGCCCCCCATCTGCCCACGGCGACAACACAAGCACGGCATCGACAACCACGGCTAAGGACCAGGGAGGGGCCCCCTTCAACCCGGAAGACGACGCGGAGGTCCCGGGGACCCCGATGCCCGACAGGAGGCCAGGCTCACCCCTGGGAACCAGCCTTCGCCCGCGCGAAGAGGATAGGCTTGCCAGCCCCGGCTGGAAGCTCCTAGAAGACTTGGGCGCCAAGAAGACGGAGGCGCCAAAGGGGGACAGGGACGGAAAAGGTGTCAGCCCCTGTCCGCCCGCCCTGGGAAAGGTGGGCGACCGCACCTAACCCCCTCAGAAGAATACTTGGACGAGAAGAAGCCACGTCGCCCCCTAAGAAGAACCCGGAGGGGTTTTCCCGCCAAAACCCCTCCGCCCACAAAGGTGCACGTGTGGGATCCCTCTAGCCTATAAAAGGAGGATCAAGGCACCTGAGGGAGAGGGCGGATTTGGAGCACAATGGACGAGAGGCTAGGCTAGGAAGCACAAGACGAAGAGTAGCATAGACGAGAGGTGATCTCCTTCGGGTCAGGATCTGCCCATCTTCAACCTCTAGCCGACATCTCCCGGGTTCACACCCGCAACCATCTCTGTAAAGCTACACCGTGATATACCACTCAATCCAGACATGCAGGAGTAGGGTTGTTAGCCTCCGGGCGGCCTGAACCTGGGTAAACTCCTTGTGTCTCTGCGATGCATGCTTGTACGTAGATCTCGGGCCTAGACGAAGTCTCCCCGGCGGAAGACGTTTCTCGGCCTCCTTCGCGCCCCATACCGAACCTAAAAAGGGGGTATCCTTTACTCCCGGTGTCCGTGATCCAAGACACGACATCTGGCGCGCCAGGTAGGGGGCGCAAGCGTCAGATCTGTCTTCATCGACTTCAAGATCTACCGCAAGTCCTACGTCGACCTCGCCGCCAAGTCTTCTGGCAAGATCTACGTCAATCGCGTCGCCAAGTTCAACGTCGAGCTCGTCGGTCGTGGCAAGGCCTGCCCCGAGTGTTCCTTCTACTCCGCCAAGGCTGGGTGAACGGGCGTGTCTTCGGCAAGAGAAGACCATGTCAGGAACTCAGGAGGTCCGTGGTGGGCCGTCGCAGCAGTCGTCTCGAAGAAGCTGGGGGCTGGAAGAGGCGCTGGGCACGGCCCGAGTGCTTCTCTCCTTCCCGCTAGAGCAGTGCAAGAGCGATCCCCGAGCAAGGGCATGGATCGCAAGCTTGGAAAACCTGCTGGACTATGCTCACCACTGCCATGCTCCCGCGAGTGCTGCCCCGACTAACACCCGCGCAGCCACCGCTCCTGCGCTAGCACCCCCAGAGGAGGAACGACGAGAGGATCCCCATGGCAAGAGGCCCATGGATCCGACCCGCGAGACCACCGGTCAAGGCTCCAACCCCAGGCGTCGCACTCGCGAAGAAATGGAAGGCCAGGCAAGTCAGTGTCCCAGGGCCTGCCCTGCGCCAAGCTTGGCGACCGTCCTCGACCTCTACCGCCTCGAGCAAGAACCTGAAGAAACGTTGCGTCACTACATCTAGAGGTTCCGAGGCGTCATCGACTGCATTCCCCCGGCTGACCTACAAGAGATGTCCATCATCGCCGTCTTCCACGCCAACGACCGCAACCTGATGATGCGGGAAAAGCTGAGCGCCCATGCAGTGGGCACCCTGGAGAACTTGTGGAACATTGCCGACCGATGCGTGTGGGCCGAGGAAGCCGCTGCCCTTCCACCCCGCGAGGTACGCTAAAGCTAGGCGCACGGCTTGCACGAGGTACCCGCGATGCCCGGAAAGGTACCCGGACGAATCGAGTCGGCACTTGGGACTCCGCATGAACAATAAAAGATAAGTTATCCTTGACCAAAGTCTATGTCATGTTGTGCTACCTATCTCGCGGGAATAAAACCATGCACGAAACAGAGAATGCGTCTTGTCCGTCGAATGAGCACTCCAGGGGTCCGGCTCTCCCGGGGGTACGAAGCGGTGAGAGACCTGATACCACTCGGGAGGAGTGTGCGCCGAGAGGGTGAGCGACCTTTCGGGAATCGGTAGGGCTTGTGAGGACGTTCCTGATCAGTCAGGGTATCACAGGTAAGCTTACATCCCAGGAGGATCTGTCAAAGACGTGGAGAAAAGAAAACATGATAAAGCAAAAGCACCCGCGAGTAGAGAGCATAGAGATTCCTAAGCATTACAGCATAAGTTCTGGCAAAATGCAAAGTCTGACACAATGTTTATTACATTTGGGGCACGAGGTGCTCAAATGGTGTGCAGGGAACCTAAGGGCGCGGCAGGGGGTACATCTTCGCGGCCAGTGTGGTCGCGGAGCCTTCCACGGCTTGAAGCGAAACTTTGGAAGGCTCGGTGTCCATGAAGTTGGGCATGACGGCGTTCGGGTTGGCCTCCCGGATCGATGCCATCACGCGCGCCGCCGTCACAAGACTAGCTCCGTTTCGGTCCTGGAGCAGCCGGCGAGCGGTCCTGTTCTTGATGGATCTGATGGAGGCAGCCATCTTCGTGAGAAACTCTGCCACTTCGGGGAGGCTCTGGCAGTCCGGGGCCAGCCCATGGAGTTCGGCGTGTCGATCCAGCTGAAGCACCCGCATCACGACCTCCGCACTGGCGGCAGAGACGCTCTTAAACCCGTCCTCCACTCGGCGGTGGACTTCCACCTGTTTGGAGGACACCCGGGAGCGGTCCTTCTCTAGCTCGAGGTGCTTGGTCGTCAGCGACAACAGCTCCTCCTCCTTCAGCCTCAAGGACTCCTCCAGCCCGGCGATCTTCTGGCCATCCAGCTTGGCCTGCTCCCGCAGGGTGCGGGCAGTTTTCTTCTCTGCAAGAAGCCTCGTCTCGGCGTCCTCGATGGTCTTCTGGGCCTCTGCTTCCTTCAGCTGCAAGTCCCTGACGTCCCTGGCCTTCTCATCGAGCACCTCCTTATGTTTATTCTCCGCCTCGACGAGGCGTCTTTCGGCTTTGTTTTCCAGCTCCTTTTTCCAGAGGTCCAAGGCCTTGGCCTCCACCACTAACTCAGCCTTTCTTGCTGACAGCTGCTGCTCCCGCTGCGTTACATCGCGCTCGCGGCGCTCGACATCGACCTTCCAGCTCTTGTTCTTCTTCTCGAGGCCCTTCCACACAATCAAGAACATGCCCCATTGGCGGGTTAGCTCTGCCAGTCCGTTCTGAATCGCCTCCTCGGCGCGAGAGCTGGCACGCGCCAGCGCATCCTCCTTGGCTTCGATCTGCTGGACCAGCTGGACAACGCCTCAGAGCACGGCCTCTTTGGTGCTCGACCCACTGATAGTGATCTTGGGGGCTGCTCCCTGTTGGCCCCCGGGAGTACTGTTTCTCCCTCCACACCGCGCGGAAAGATCTGCCTTGATCCTCGCCAGTGCGGCAATCTTGGCACTCGCCCCAGAACACGTCGAGAATTCGCTGAAAGCCTTCAGCTCATCCCTGGTCATGAATGAGCAATCCAAGAGGTCCGGGGTGCCCGGGCAATTCGACGTCCCGGCCCCGGTCAGACCACCGGAAGGTGCCATGATACGTCGCAAACGTATCTACTTTTCCAAACACTTTGCTATTGTTTTGCCTCTGATTATTAATGAATTTGTTTGGAACTAACCCGAACTGACGCTGTTTTCAGCAGAATAGGATTTGGTGTCTTTCTTTTGTGCAGGGTTCAGAAGTTCGCGGAAAATTCCAAAAAAATTATAAAAAGGATTTTTGAAGAAGAATAATCCTCGAAAGCGGAAGACCCTGAAGGGGGGCCACCCCAGGAGCAGGGGCGGGCCCCACCCGTGGGTGGCCCCTAGGCCGCGGCAGGGGGGCGCCCTTGCCCCTGGGACCTCCTCTGGCGACCCCCCTTTGCTTATAAGCTCCCTCTCGACCTAAAACGACGGGCCCCCAAACACTTTTTCCGGAAACCTTACGGCGCTCCGCCGCCATAACAAACCCTAAATTCGGTGTCCAGGATCGCTGCCATCGTCACCACCAATGCCTCTCCATCAACCATCCATGTCGTCCCACTCCATGTGTGAGTAGTTCCCTGCTGTAGGCAAGGGGATGGAAGGGATTGAATAAGATTGCTCATGTAATTCGATGCCAAATTGTTAGGGCACGATGCCTAGTATCCTCTATTTGTGTTAATCATCATTGGTGCAACTAGTTATGCTTAATGCTTGTCACTTTGGGCATGGGTGCCATGTTTTCAGATCTGAACACTTATGTTTGCATGAGTATAATTGTTGTTTGGATCCTATCTACTAGTTGTATGCACTTCTTGTCAACCGGAACCGGAGACCCCGAGTGACAGAAACGGGGAAATCGATGGGAATGGTTGGCAACTCGAGGGTTACATGTATTCATTGTGTGTTAATGATTTGATCCGGTGTTCTATTAAAAGGAACACCTTAATTGCCAGTTGTTCCTTAATTGGCCCGGCTGAAACCGGATGGCAGGACAAAAGATGCCGTGCAAGTTCTTATTGTAAGCACGTACGGCTAAATTAGGAATACATGCCTATAACTGTTTGATACTTGGATGCTATTTATATATTTATTTGCTTCGTGCTTAGTTATGTTCATTTCATGAGCTATCTTATTCATGCAACGCCCGTCTATCTGTCCCTATGCCTACGGTGTTTTAATCCCGTTGTTTACAATCATTACTTTTACCGTCATCATTGCTGTCTTTATTTTATTACCGTTGTTACTATTCTACTGCTGCCATCAAATCACTGTTACTACTGATAAATTGCTTCGAGAGAAATCCTTTTCAGGTGTGGTTGAATTGACAACTCAACTGCTAAGGCTTATAAATATTCTTTGGCTCCCCTTGTGTCGAATCAAATTAATTAGGGTCAAACTACCCGCGAAGACTGTTGCGATCCCCTACACTTGTGGGTCATCACGCCACCGCACTCCCACCTCCCGTGCGTGTGGCCGTCGTCGCCTCAGGGGCGGCTTTGGACACCTCTTGGTCCGCAGTCGTCGCGGCGCGGTCGCCTTTTGGGGACCCGCCGACGACTGAAGTATCTGAACCAGCAAGGCACAACGTCAAACCAACAGAGCGGAATAAGGTGAAGCTCGCCCGGTGTGGTGAGGTTTACCTGCTGCTTCCAAGATCCCCGCATTTCCTGCCTTTGATCCGGTGTTCTATTAAAAGGAACACCTTAATTGCCATTTGTTCCTTAATTGGCCCGGCTGAAACCGGATGGCAGGCCAAAAGATGCCGTGCAAGTTCTTATTGTAAGCACGTACGGCTAAATTAGGAATACATGCCTATGACCGTTTAATACTTGGATGCTATTTATATATTTATTTGATTCGTGCTTAGTTATGTTCATTTCATGAGCTATCTTATTCATGCAACGCCCGTCTATCTGTCCCTATGCCTACGGTGTTTTAATCCCGCTATTTACAATCATTACTTTTACCGTCATCATTGCTGTCTTTATTTTATTACCGTTGTTACTATTCTACTGCTGCCATCAAATCACTGTTACTACTGATAAATTGCTTCGAGAGAAATCCTTTTCAGGTGTGGTTGAATTGACAACTTAACTGCTAAGGCTTATAAATATTCTTTGGCTCCTCTTGTGTCGAATCAAATTAATTAGGGTCAAACTACCCGCAAAGACTGTTGCGATCCCCTACACTTGTGGGTCATCATGCCACCGCGCTCCCACCTCCCGTGCGTGTGGCCGTCGTCGCCTCAGGGACGGCTTTGGACACCTCTTGGTCCGGAGTCGTCGCGGCGTGGTCGCCTTTTGGGGACCCGCCGACGACTGAAGTATCTGAACCAGCAAGGCACAATGTCATACCAACGGAGCGGAATAAGGTGAAGCTCGCCCGGTGTGGTGAGGTTTACCTGCTGCTTCCAGGATCCCCGCGTTTCCTGCCTTCGCGGGGATAGGAGGCATCCCGGATGCGTCCTGCCCATCGCCCCCGCGTCTCTTCTCCGCCCCCTGCAAATCGGAGGCGGGCGGCATCCCTCCGGGGACTCCGGCACTGGTGCCGTGTCGCACTCGGCCACGTCTCGCCGCCTCTTGCTGGCCTCCGGGGAAGCTTGGCCCCTGCAACAACATTCGGTCAGTTTTCTTGGAGTGCAACTCGCAAGATTGGAGGCAACGTTCGTAACAAGGACGAGCAAGAAGCAAGCTTACTCGCGGGGTCGCTTACAGTCCAACGACTCGGGCATTTCTGCGGATCCGGCGGAGGAGCCATGGGGACTTAGATGCACCGTGCAGATTGCAAGGGAGGGTTCCTGAACCAACGACTGGCGCTGGGGTGACTCTTCGCGCCGCGGCGCCATGACGAAGGCTCCGGTGTCAACCTCCATGTCCACGGGGCCGCCCTCTTCACTGACCACGCATACGGGCGGCGCCCGGGGGCTCGTCTTCGGGTTCGGGCCGCGGCGGATCCTGCGGCAGGACATGGGGAAGAGCTCCCTGCCTCCTCTTCTTCGTCGTCGTCTCCCTCGTCGTTGGCATCTTCGCCGGCACCGTCATCGTCATCCCCGGACCCCGCGTCATCATCGTCATCCTCGTCATCCCCTGTTCTGGAACCAATCACAAGTCAAACAACTCCAATGTTGCAACAGCTCAGCGCTGGCCATTCTTTTTTGTCAGACGTATATGATAAGAATAACTAGCAGGGAGCATCTTCATTGCTTAAAAGGGCACAGGGAGATAAGCATGCTATCCTTATGCAAGCCGTAGTTAACACACTCCTCAGTTGTTATCTGTTGATGCATCAAAAAAATGTAAACAGCTAGCAATAGCTCTGATGATCAAGATTATATGCATCATCTTTGCAATCAGAAACAATATATAGAATACCTAGCCCCGCTAATATTAACATGAGAACTGCAGAAAAAGATGTACTACCTCCGTCCCAAAAAGGATGTCATTCTTTGTCCAAATTTGAATGTATCTAGACACTATTTAGTATGTAGATACATTCAAATTTAGAGAAAGAAATGCATCTTTTTTGGGACGGAGGGAGTACATTACAAAACCGAATGGCAAAAACCAGCCAGCCATACACAGTGCACAAATAAACAGGTAGCGAGCAGGCCACCGGGATAGCCGGATCTGATGTACCATCAAAGCAAACCGACTGAAGGGGATTAGTACCTGGTTGGAATGGAGCTCCGGGCGCGCTTAATGGCCTCCGCGCCGCCATGCCGCCGGCTAGCCGGCGCTTGACACACAGGGTCCCCGCCGCCGCTCCAGTGCCCGCATCCATATCCTACAGATTTCTCCCTACAGATGGGAGAAATCTCCCTTGTGGGTCATCAAGACTATTTTCTGGCGCCGTTGCCGGGGAGCATAGCTCTATTTATAAGTTTACCTGGGAGTTTTTCTGTCTGCTGTAATTTACTCTTCATCATGAAGGGTAAGAGAGATCCTAAGTTTCCAATACTACCTTCCACCACAAGGAAAGGTACTACTCTGAACTCTAAAGCTACTCTTGATTCACCTACTATTTTAAGTCAACTTCTTACACCACCTGTGAACGCTCGTCCTACTGTTGATGCTTTGCTTTCTGAGTCTGCAACTGCTTCTGATGAATTTGATGATGCTTCTGCTGTGCTTGATGATACTGGTTCTTTAGGCCCCTTTTTAGAATCTTTTGTCACTAGGTCTAAAGAAATTACAATGCTCAATGAAAATCTTACTACACCTGTTAGCTCTCCTAATCTATATAATTATGAGAGTAGGTATCCTGATGATTCCTACATTGATGTTAATGATGAGTTTATTAGACAATATATGGATTGTTCTACTTCTAAAGATCCTGATGCTTTGAGGAAATTGCTTGAAAAGCATGCTGTTAAGAATTATTTTACACCTGATCTTGAGTTTGCTACCTCTCCGATATGCATTAAAGATGATGATTTTAATTTCTCTGTTGATCTTTCACTCATATCTAATTTTGAATCTGATCCTTTTTGTGGAACTAAGGATGACAATGCTGTAGAACACATTAATAAATTAGCTTTGCTTAGCCTTCTATTTTCTGATGATAAAAAGATACAGCGTTACTATTTAGTAAAGTTGTTTCCTTTCTCATTGAAAGATGATGCCAAAGTGTGGTATAATGCTTTACCTTATGGATCCATAAAAAGTCCTCATGAATTGCTTGATGTTTTCTTTGCAAAATATTTTCCCGCTCACATGCAGCATGAGGCTTTGCAGAGAATTTTCAATTTCAGACAATTGGAGGATGAGCATCTCCCTAAAGCTTGGGGGAGATTCGGATCATTACTCAGGGCTCGGCCAGGGCTTGATATTATGAAGAATGAACTCCTTGATATATTTTATAATAGACTAACTGAGGAATCTAGGACATACCTAGATAGCGGTGCTGGTTGTGTTTTCAGGAAAAGGACTGTAGATGAAGTTGAAGAACTAATGGCTAAGATTGCTAAAAATCATGATGAATGGAGCATTCCTGAACCTCCTCCATTACTAACTCCGAATAAAAGGGGAGTGCTCTTCCTAAACCCAGAAGATATGCAAGAAGCCAAAGGATCTATTAAGGAAAAAGGTATTAGAGCTGAAGATGTGAAGAATTTACCTCCAATTGTAACTT